>JAAEAF010000301.1:337112-484832 GCA_011037195.1 Triatoma infestans
AAGTGCTTTTTTAATTTTTTCTTTTCAAAATTTTTATTTTTAAAGAACACTCAGTAGGATGAGTGCTGGTTGCATTCCTCTGACTCTGGCCCTTTGGGGCGACTGACAGGTCCTGTTCTTTGGTATTAGTTGTTGATACTGCTCCCCGATGGAGTGGTCTCTTGAGTGATGCTCGGCTGTACTCCGGTACAGTCCGTTACGGTAAATGGGTTTCTCAACGCAGGTTAGATATCTTGCTGCCTACTCCGGTTTGGTTCCAATTGTCTTAGACTCTTGATGTCCTCGATAGAAACTTGAAGTCCTCAATATTTGTGGAATCTCGATGTCCACAATATTTGATGGAATCTTGATGTCCGTTCTGACTGGGCCAGTTAAATATTCGACTCGCGAAATATTTTTTCAGAAATTGTTTTATTTATGCGAAACTACAAACTGACAAATAATACACAAAAAAACAGATGCTAAGTGTAAGTGCACCAGTGCTACGGTGTAAGTGCTCAACTGATCAACTGATTAACCCTTTAAGGACCATAAGGTTTTCAGCCAATTATATGAGTTCACTTGCACATATATGATCCAGGACATTGCAAATATAGAATCTAAATAATTTTTTCGATCATATCCTAAGTTATTAAGCTAATATAAGCCGGGACATATTTGCCCCTATGGACCATAAGGGATTGTTAACAAACAAAAAAATATTTGAAATGCTCATATTTTATTATTAAAAGATACATAAAAATAGACAAATGTTGTTATTCTAATTATTAGGTTTTCACTTCTTTAAATGACTCAGCTCTAGAACTACACTTTCTCCAAGTCCTTTCTCTTTATGTTTTTTCTTTCCTGTATATTGATCACACTGGTATAGATAGCCAGATTCCAAGTCACAGCGGCACCATAGTTTGAATCCCCATTTCACAGGCTTATTTTTAATATATTGTTTCATGGCTGAGTGACCTTTGAATTTAATCATATGCTCATCTATTTACTGATATCTAGATGGTTCCCGGGCGCACTGGAAATACTTGTTTAGGTGTTCTATTAGAGGACGTACTTTGTATGCCCGATCATACTCGCTTGCTGTTCGAGGTAATGCTTTTTTATTATCACATAAATGGATTGCGGACCTAATTTGTTCAAACCTAGTCCTGGGCATGACTGATGCTATAAATGGCACTTGGAGATCAGGGAGAGTAGATCGAATAGAGGGAAGCACATGATATCCCATCACGAAGTTCATGCCAAGAAAGGCTTTCATTTCGAGTTCATTAGTCTCAAAAGAGAATCCTTTTTGTTCCATATATAAATTGCTTTGTGTCACAAGTTTAATCAATTCGTCAAACCCATAAGTTTTTTCAAGTACGTTAATAGGATCTGGATTATTCTCAGAAATAAATTTTATCTAACTGAACCCATTGAAAGGGCTCACAGTTAGTTTCGAAATAT
The DNA here is from genome assembly GCA_011037195.1 of Triatoma infestans. Lineage (NCBI taxonomy): Eukaryota > Metazoa > Arthropoda > Insecta > Hemiptera > Reduviidae > Triatoma > Triatoma infestans. The sequence goes on from JAAEAF010000301.1 coordinate 338,562, forward strand.
AATTTTTATTCCAGTTAAAGCCTTTTTCAATTTTTTTTTCAGAGACGTCTGCTTTATCTTGTACTAAATTTAAAATTTTATTCTGTACCTTAACATTTTTTGAATCCTCCGTAAGTTCAGCGTGAGATGGATCTTCTATAAAAACTTCTCCCCTCACATTCTCAGCATCTTCCTCCAGAAACGTTTGGTCTTCTTCGTCCAAACGCAAATCATCTTCGTCTCCACTCACCTCTGCGAATAATAATTGGACAATTTCTTCATCCTCCGTTTCAAAAATTCTATACTTCTCCTCTGTCATTTATTTTATTTTATAAAAAACACAACTGCACTATTAGAAATTTGAAAGTAAACTGCGAGAAAATATGCTTATTGTCTAGAACCGGCAGGGCAGAATAGAACATGAGACCGAATAGAACATGTCCTTGCAGGTTCGTTCAGAGTTAGAGCCTAGAACTGAAATTGCTCCCTCACCGTCCATAGGGACACACATGTCCCATCACATTTATTCACTTATCGCAATTACATTTTTGGCAAATTTTCTGAAAAAAATCACATGAACATATTGTCTGACTCTTATTTTAAAGAAAAAAAAGAATGGTTACGAAAAAATTAATTTATTCTTTCCAAAAAAGTATTTTGTTAACATCCAGTTTTCAAGTCAAGTGAACAACTTTTTAAAAAATAGAAATTTGGTTTATTTATATAATAATAAGGCTTTACTGGGCTAAATTATTGAAAACAATATAATAAGGTTTATTTCTATTAATTTTCATGGATCTGTGACATCAGAAATGAATATAATTGACTTTGGTCCTCAAAGGGTTAACTGAATTGATTCTGCTACCTCTTGGGGCTAGCTTATATAGAATTCTTTCTCACTACCACATTAGATTACATACTAGATATTACACAGATTGTCCTAGTGGTAGTAACGATAAGGTTGTTTACAATGACGTGTTGCATTCATAAGCTACCATATGTTATGTGCATATGTCCGTTACTTATTATAAATAATGATGTGTATTATATTCATCGTATCCAATGATATTGAAAAAGTTTCAATTGCTTTATTATACCGCCATAAAAAGGTAGACAATTTTTTCTATATTAAGTGTCTATATAACCTAGTTTTTGTTGACAAAAATTTTTTCTCTCACTCTATCTCTATCTTGAATACAATATATATTATAAAACATCAAAGAAATATATTTCTGCGATTATAATTGTCAAAGGAATAATAGATTGCATTATCCCTTTGTTTTTCAATATTTTTTAATTGCCAAGGTATTGTAAATATTAAATTTCATTAGAAAAATAGTTTTGCTGTTAGAATTTTTTGAATTTGAGAAAATTCTATTTGTTTGTACTTTGTCACAATACCAGAAATATTATACGTTTACTGTTAGTAGACAAGTATGTTATGTGCGAGTTATTTGTAAAATATGTAATTTCATATCTTTATAAATGGGAAATAACAAAACAATTTGAAAGATAACCCATATGGCTTGCATTTTTATATATTTTTTTCAAACTTGGAATTTTATAATTGATATTATTGCTTACAGAGTTTATGGGCTATTCTTTTCTTTAACATAATAATTAACATGCATTCGCCTATTCTGTCATTTGATTAGTCTGTTGCGCAGCCCAATAATTGACATATGCAAACTATTCAGCAAAATCTTCAAATATTATCACAAGTCTACAGAAGTCCATTCTCCCATATATTGATGAAATGGCGCCTATAGCCAGCAAAAATACGCCACATCAAAGCTGGATTCAATCGTTGGCAACCGCATCGATACACCAAAGGTACGCAAAGACGCATTACATCCTCTGCCATGTACACAACAGTGAATTGGCGAATGAGCTTCAATCACGACAGCTTATCCTTCATCTATAATCTGTAACTAATAGTAAGAATAATCGAACATGAACTGACCATTTTAGGTCGCCAAACCAACTTTACTACTAAAACGAGAACGAGTCGGTCACTAAATTAATTTAATCTTAAAAGGTTTATCTCGCTAGCAACACTAGCTCATCATCGTTAGAACAGGCAAGAGTTATACTCTTATCAACTCATATCAACAAACGATACATGATTCTACATTCATCAGCTTCCAATAACCATCAATCATTATAACTCTTCGCTCGGACACTCCTTTTTTATTATTCAGTAAAATCGTCCAAATATTAATGGTGATTTAGTAGTACCAGTTCGTGTGTCTCATCTCATTTCACATTTATATAATTTATCAACTATAAGCCCGCTATAATTATATTGTATTCTTACTTTGTTAAAGACTGCTACATTGACTTACACTGTTAAAGACTGCTACATTTCTGGTCACAAATTCTGATTATGTAATTATGAGATTTATGAATTAACTTAGAATTTATATTTATAGCAAACACAGTGAAACTTATAGAACGCTCTGTAAAGCGTGAATGAGTCGTATGTCCCAGCGACAGTCAGTCATACATCTTTACTTTCCTCCTTTTTACTACCTTTCAGTTACGTTTAATTTTCACCTCCACTGAGGTATATATTTCTAACCCAACTTTTTTTTATTTTTTAATTTGTCTCAATTGGAGTAAGAATGGAAGGGATCAGCTCAGTTGCCTATAGATTTTCTATTCCTAGAAGTCTCTACAGCTCATTGTCCGGTGAAAATCAGTGGTTTCTGTAACGAGAGAACTTTGTCTTGAGACCGGGAGTGTTTTGAACATGCTTTGAGTTCTAATAGATGTTGACGCGCCTTAATTAAAAAAAAAGGGGGGTAAGAGAAAGTCGTGTGAGTGTTTAATAGCAGATTTTTTTTTTTATCTAAACATTATCTATATATATTATATATATATATACAATATAAAAATTCAGCATCCGTATGTTTGTGGCTGCAAAACTCGAAAAGTAGTCGATGGATTGATTTGAAATTTGTACAAAAAGTTGCATTTCTATATAAGAGAGTTGATATGTACTTTTTACGCCGAAGTTCCCTCGGAAACGGGAAATTCCGAGCGATTCGCGAGGTTGGCAGAAATAGACAGACTCAGACGCGTTGCTCGATAGTGGCGCGCTCTCTGAACCTTTGTCAACTACTTATAAGTACCTCTATTCCGAAGTTTCCACGGAAATGGGAAATTGCGAGCTAAAATTTGTTCAAACGGCCATATTGCGTTAGGACTTGCTTCTTCAGGTATTGCTGCTAAGTGAACGGAAGAAGGTAGAACAGCGCAGTCAGCTCTTAAACGTCACTAAACAGTCAATTCACAGAAAACCCAACATGTAACATTTCTAAAATATCAGGAATGGGAAAGGTTCTTCGGACGTGCAAAATCATTGTATGGGATGAGTGTACAGTTGCTCACAAGAAGTCACTGGAAGATTAGGCATTAACAAACTTGCGAAATAATCAGGTTCCATTTGCTAGAGCATTGGTGTTACTATCCGGTGATTTGAGGCAAACGTTTCCAGTGATACCTCGCTTAACACCAGCTGATGAACTGCATGCCTGTTTGAAATATTTAACAACGAGTATGAGAGTTCAACTTCAAAACGATCCAACAGCTGCCATATTTTCAAGACAATTACTCGAACTCGTTAACGGCACTGCTCCTACAAATCCAGAAACAGAAAAAATCATCTACCCAACTAATTCTGCAACATTGTACATTCAAAAGAAGAATTAGTAGACAAGGTATTCCAAAGCATCGAAACAAATGATCAAAATCACGCATGGTTCAGCGGAAGAGCCATTGTGCCGGCCAAAAATTCGACGTACTCGATATGAACATCATTCTAAACAGAATCGCAGATGAAACAGTGACATACAAATCCATTGACTCCGTGCGGGACCAAAGTGAAGTAGTGAATTTTCCAACGGAATTTCTTAATTCACACGTTGTTCCCGGATTACCGCCTCACATTCTAAATTTGAAAATTGGAGTGCCAATTATATTACTCCGAAACATCAATCAGCCAAAATTATGCAATTGTAAACGATTAGTAGTTAAAAAATTGATGAATAATCTAATTGAAGCAACAATTCTCTCTCATTGGACCACAAAAAAGGTGAAAACGTATTACTTCCACGAATACCACCATTCCGACAGATCAAACGACTTCAATTTCCAATACGCCTTGCGTTTGCTATGACTATCAATAAAGCGCAAGGACAAACTTTGCAAGTGTATGGTTTGAATTTAGAAAACGAATGCTTCTCTCATGGGCAATTATATGTCGCATGCTCCAAAGTCGGTAAACCATCTATCTGTCTTTATGTTTATGCAGAAAACAGACAAATAAAAAATGTAGGCCATTCACTAGCTTTACAATAGAAAAGACTCAGTTAGAAACATTTTTTCTTTCTTTCCTTTCAGTGCACAGTAACGCAAAATAGGGTATTAAATTGAATGATGTGTTTTCTTGCTGAATCTGAATCTTCTTGCTGAATGTTAACTATAATACTTCTATTTACTTTCCTAAAAAACAGACAGCCACATCGAAGCGTGGCCGGGTTAGCTAGTAAAATATAAAAACTAACCTTCCCACAATAATTCTCTGATAATTTATTTTTTATGTGACTGAATTTTTTTTTTTCGCTGTAACAGGAAGTACTGTGATTGTGTCAAGTTTTCATAATTGATTTATATAGAAAATACCGGTTCTGTGATCTCCAAATTAAGGAAACAAGTTTTTAAATAATGGTAACTATGGAAAATTACATAGAAAATATGTGATAAAATCCCCAAAAAATACTGTTTGATAATCTTGAATTTGAGTCCGAAAAAAATGTGTTTCAATTTTTTCTTCACCTGATTGATAGTTTAAAAAATCGAATGTGAAACACATACACAACTATCTCCTACTGAAATTAATACGATTATAAAATTGAGGCATTTTCTACAAACAGGAAATTTGCACACAAAATTTCTCTTCAAATATAATATAAATTACCGGATAAATGTTTCAAATAAAAGTGATAATGAAATACGTTAGAATCGCTTTCGAGAAAATTTCTCAAAAACTGATATACCTAAGCTTTATAAGTTTAAAACTTATAAACTTCGTTCTTTTTTTCTGTTTTTCTTGTTAACCGATTTTCTTAAATCAATTCTATCAAAGACTTTAATATATTTCAGTAGTACACTGGTGCAGATCTTTTATATATTCACATATTTTATAGAAGTGGCTCTTTAAAGAAATACCTAATGTTGCAGCTCCCTCTCACCACAATCCTTCAAAAATCCCAAATATGTAAGAGCGTTTACGGTGTAGAGAGTATATGAAATTTAAAGAAAATCGTTTGTCTTATTTCTGAGAAAATTGCGAAATACTGAAAAAGCACAAAGTTGCATAACCAATTAGTGGATTTTGAATATATTTATCAAATTTGAACTTACTGTGATTTTCGTTTGTTTTTTTATATTTTATTCAGATTCACATAAAAACAAACATGGTAAAAATATTTTCAGTAAAAGCTCAATTTCGAAACTTTGAGATTAACGCATTATTTCCTCTTACGGTTTCCGTTTTTCGTAATTTTTTTTTGCTAATTTTTGGACACAGGAATTGTCCAAAAGAACAAGAAGTTATAGACATTTTTTTTTGCTAGAAGGATTTGATTAGTTCAGACTGGAATGGAAGGCATAGAACAAGGAATTCATGTAAGCTTCCTGTTAGATTAGATTAGATTAAATTGGGAAAGGCCACATCTATTCCACTGCGACCTACATTGAAAGGTCTATTGTGGATCCCCTGGGTTTATAGCACTTCCCTTAGCTTTGCCCTCTTAATCAGGCCTAGCTAAGCTGAAAGTGGCTCCGTCATGAAGCTCGTGGCTTCGGGATTGCTAGTCCCCAGTTGAAGAAACCTTGATCTCGCCAGGCCGGCACACTCACAAAGGATATGCATCGGGTTTTCCTCCTCGATCCTGCAGAAACGGCATAATGCATTGTCTGCAAGTAGTAAATGGTGCATGTGCCTATTCAGCCTACAATGTCCTGTTAGTAGACCCACTATTATCCTTATATCCCTTCGGCTATGGCTCAGTAGGTCCTTGGTAAATTTAGGCAAATGTCTCTTAATGAAGAGTTTAGCCTGCCTGTAACCCGGCGTACTTTCCCACCATAGCAGACGCTGGTATTCTATCCATTCCTTGAAGCTTCCTGTTGGAAACTTAAGAAGAAACAGTAGCAATACTTCGATTATAAGGATGCTTCTGTAAATGTGAAATATTTAGTGAAAAACCATCTCTGTTAATGCCAAATTTTTCATGGTTTTGGTAATGTTCTTTATTCTGAAGAGTAATTTGGCAAGAAATTTTTTAAAGCATACACTATTTTCTCACTATTTACAATGCCTTAATATATTTACACTATTTTCAATGCCTTGTTGAAAATCTTGTAAAATATTTCTTTTGTCAAATTATTTTAAAAAATTTTCTTTAATTTATCAGAGTTTTCTTTTTTTCTCAGAATTATCTATAGATTGGGCTAAAGCAAAGAATGCGAAATACCTAATTCTGCTGCCAAATTGTCTGTAATAAAAATACATGAAACTTGTATTAATGGTGGTTTATTGTTATAAATATTATTGATAAAGTAAAAAAAAGAATATTAAGAAATTTCATATAAATTGAAAATGAAATTCCATTATTTCAAATATTTCTCCAAAATCTTGTGCATTTTTATAGCAAAATAATTTGTAAAGTATGTACTATGTCTTTATGGTGGTTATGACATTAATGTTATTTCAGATGTGTGATGGAATTGTTTTCAGAGAAAACACACTGCAACTTAGAAGATCTGATATAGCGCCCTATGGGCCTTTCATAGAAGTATGTAAAAGTGTAGAAATATTTTGGCAGGTGTGATTCTGTATGGGGTGATAAGCCAGAGTTTGTATTTGGGTAAGCAAAACCCAATTAGTTACATGCATATTTTTACTAGTATCAGGCTGAAGGTAAATTGAAGGTACAAATGAACAACAACTACGGTCTTTATCAGTTGTTTGTCACAGCAAAAAAATTCTATAGGAGCTTTGCTAAAATTGTCAGTATTAGATGTTAAATAAGAAACTTACTATTAGATTATAATAGTAAGGCCTGAGTAATATTAGATAGAGCCGGCCCTTATTTTTCCCATTGCAAAGCGGTGTGAGACAGGGCGACCCCCTTTCGCCAAATTTATACAACTGCATCTTGGAACAAGTGTTTAGAAGAAATCTTCATTGGAAAGATGAAGATTTTTGCAGATGATATTATCTTAATTGCCAACTCTGCAAATGAATTACAACAAATGCTGGAGCAATTGGACAATGCTGGAAAACATTCTGCAATTGCTATTAGGCAGGAAAAAACGGTACTCCAAACTAACGCTAGCAAATCAGATATTTTTCTTAATGGCAAGAAGTTTGGAATGGTCCACTGAAACAATTTATTTGGGACAAATAATATCCTTTAGAGACAATTTTAGCAAAGAAATAGATCGCAGGATATCTCTCTCCTGGAAAAAATGTTGGTCTCTAAAGTATATATTTAAGAGTAAAATGTCCTTAAGTGTAAAACGTCTGACCTTTAATTATGTGTATCACTACCTTGCATGACTGAGAAAGAAACTATCAGCACTGACTGTCGGCGCTGACGAAGAAAAGTATGGAAAAGCTAAAAGTAACGCAAAGGGCAATTGAAAGGAGCATTGTGAGAGTAAGCAGGAAGGATAGACTCACTAATGATGAGTTAAGGCGAAGAACCAGGGTGGAGCGACCACAATTAAAAAACTAAAATGGAAATGGGCCGGCAACATTCAAGATTAGATGACGATCGCTGGACTAGGAGAATTTTAGACTGGCAACCGTCAAAAGGAAACTAATAGAAGCTTTATTATTATTATTATAAGAAACCCCACAGATACTAATGATGATCTAATAACAAGGTTTTCCACTCCTTAAATGATTCTTTCACCAAGGAAATATTGAGGAGAGCATTGCGTAAAGCGAAAAACAGTCATTATTGAGAAGTTTACCACAAAAAAACGCTGAGAACTGTCATGTTACCAACACTTGTCACTATAGCGCTACAAAGACAAATGAGCTACAATTTTCATTATGCTCCCACTCAGAGCTGCATCAAGCTCTCTTAAGAGCTACACAAAACCTTAGATAATTATTCGCCAAAACTGAGTTTAGGTAAGTCAGTTCATAAACATTTGAACATATAATAACCAAGCATCCAAGCAAGAAGTTCGAGTTAGGGACGAGTGGAGTTCTATTTTTGGAGAAGCCTAGAGTCTTTATGCCCTGTAGAGCTTATAAACAAAAAATAAAACAAAAAAAATCAGAAGCAATCATTAAAGACGTAATAACCACACTGAACCAGTTCGAAATAAGAGTTCAATTGTCTGCAAGCGGCTTTCATGAACTTACAAACAATAAATTCTAAAAAAGTCTGTTACAAATCCTCAAAGAGCATATAACAAGCAAAAACCTCCAAGAAGTAATCAACCAGTAAAAGGAGTCTTACTCAAGTCTCTGTCAAGAAGCCTATTACAAGCCAACGATTCTTTACAAGGTACCTTACAGCTACATGATCGTTGAAACTATTCATTTTACCAATTCGACAACGCCGAAATACTTCGCATGTATCAGCGCTCATTGCTCCTCTAGCGAAACTTCTCTTTTTTCCAATTTATCTCACACAGTAAACAATGAGTATGTATGTATAAACATGAATGTGTGAAGTATGAATGTATGCAGTAATGTGAGTTTATTCATTTTCAACAGTCAATCTGTCACTCACTTTTATAGAAATTGATAGTACTTATTATAAATCCTCTGGAGTAGATTTGATGTATTTGTCCAGAATTCTTAATTTAGATGAAACCTAAAGCTGCAGAGATAATTTTACTTTTCTCTAACTTAAGTATAAATCTGGTTGACTATCTGTTGTTGGGAGGATGTCCCAGGAAATTCCATAAATGGTAAACCAAGTATCTCCTTAGATCGCATTGCCATATGCTATATCACTGACAAATGCCGGTTGAAAATAGTGAAAAAATTGGTTCTGGCAAGACTACCATATTGTATTCTAAGAAGTCTCTTAAATACGAAAAGTGACATTTTGTGACGCAAGCGGCCTATGAAGCATACAAATCCCATAGTTCAGGATGCTCACACTTCTCGAATCATTGAAGTAGTTTTCAGAGGAAACAAAGTACGCTCGCCATCTTCATTGACTTTAACTGCACATTTACTAAGCTCCTGAGAGCAAAACTATTAGCTAAATTGATCACTAGAAACTTCGGGAAACTTAATTGCTTATCTCTCAGAACGCCTCATAAACATCAGCAATAGGGAGAACACCGATTCCAAGACTCGGATCAACAGATCAACCGTGACATAATGCTTACTTTTGTAGAACGCAGCATACTTTTGTCATACACCTCACGCACGCTACTATTGCTGAGAGGTATCCTGGATTAGCTACTGCATTTGTTCTCACACGGAGCAGATCAAGAGACTGAGCATGTTCAAATGGAGGTAAGTTACTTACTCCAGCAAATTCCAAAATTTCGGAAGCTGTTGGCAAATGAGATGCCATCATCTTGTCGTGATTGTGATAGCAGTAGGTAGTAATTTATCGCGACTGCCTCTTGAAAGAACTTAGACAACCGCAAAGTTTTTTACCAACTATTACTAAATCTGGTCTGGAGATTGTTATTCAGTGGATTCTAGGCTCATATAGTGAAACGAACAAGCAGGTCGGAGCTGCCCAAAGCCAACATGACTGACTTTTCCACCCTACTGGCAGCTGATCAGAAATGATCAATACCGATAGAAAAGAATCATTTCAAATGCGAAAAAGTGGGGAGGTATTGTGGTAAGCAAGCACTATGCTGCCCTTCTTGATCCAAATAGAGTACAGTCAGAGCATGCCAGATGAAAGCAATGGCCTGCTTTGTTAATTTTGACCATGAACACCGGTGAAGCTAGATTTTGCTGTACGAAGTGGTGGACATGACTGTAGAGTTTGTTTTTTTTTTTAATTTACTCATGCTGATGATATGTTTTATCAAGACTGAATATTGTTAGGTTTCACGCTATAAAATGCTAAAATCCCTCTAATGGTATATGGGATAAAATGAGGTTGCTGTGTTGAAGGAAGTGTAGTTCATGTTCTTGTAGGAGGAAATCCTCTGAGACGCCAAACACTCAGAAGAAGTTGGTAGTAAGGAATATTGCGCCAGCTTTCCCTTAAATATTCTACAACGTTAAACCATGAAGCCTTTGTCGACTTGCGGCTTCCTTCATAAATAACAATTAACGAGTTAACAATTAACGAGTGGTATAAATAACAAATTATAACGAGCTTATATTATTGGAATATTTATTATTTTATACAATATCATTTTTATATCCAAAAGACCAAGAAGTATTATATTAAATACTTGAAATATAACATAAAAACTAAGGTAATAAACAAGATATATTAAAATATATATAAAATATATATTTTAAAGGAAATATTAAATTTAAAGGAAAGAGAATGTAATGTTGGTAAAGTTTTAGTCAAATCCACTTTATAATTCAATAAAGATATGTAATGTGAAAACAGTAAGCGAAGAAGAATGAAGAGCACATATATAAAGTTGCAAATTCTTATATTGGGTACATAGGATACAGAAGAAAGTATGGAGGAAGTAGATTTGTTAGAATAATATTAAATCTTTTTATGTCTGATGGTTTCTTTTTGAGTTTATTCTTTCCTTTCTGACGTAATACCACAGTTTTGTGACGCATGGATAGGGTCAATGTGAGAGACATTTTCAACGCTGAGACTCTCCATTATAAAAGTTAGATTGATTTCTTTCAGTATATAACTTGTCTCTTTTATATCGGCCTACAGCTGGCGATAGCTGTGGCAGTAACTTAAGTAGGTTGGTTTATCTCACTCTATATTATGTGTATGAAGAGAAATGAGTGTGTGTGCAGGAATGTATTCTAGTGAGTGTAGTTTTTCCGCAGATGTCAGATAAGCTCAGTAAATCATAGGTGGTTGACAACAAAGTTCTTTGCTCAGATAAGCAACGCTTCATTCTCCTACAAAAACACACTCACAAAAGTTTTACTTATTTCCTTAACCTTATGACCTTATGCGCGAAGTTTTTATTTGTCTTTTTCTCACCCTTTCTTTCACGCTCATTTTCACTCATACATTTCCATTCTTCGTTCAAACTTTAATATATTATCTTCAGTTTCTTTAATATTGTTGCCAGTTTTATGAATTTATTAGAAATTGTCCTACTCCATTTTCACAAAAATTATAAATTGTCCTACTACATTTAAACAAAAATATATACATGTATTACACGAACGGAATTACTTATAGGAAATTTTAGGAAACCTTTAAATTCCGTTTTGCAAATCTGTTAATTATATAAATAATTGCTTCCGGTTTTGCATTATTATTTTTATTCAGTTTTTAACCAATATAGTTGATATTAGCTATATCAATTACAAAGCTGCAATTCTCAATACATATCTATTTAACGAACCTAATTCGATGGACATTGACTTTCAGTTTGAAGAACGTAGAAAACTTAGTCCATAGGCACTTGTCATCAAGTTTGGACCACCAGTTTCCATCGTTAATAATTGTTGTCATTATTTCATTATTAGTACTATAGCTACAATTTCAGGCACTCGCCGCGACCTCATGCTTATTCCTTTCTTGAGCCAGCGATCTCTTTTTTTTTTTTTTAATTTAAGGCGCGTCAACATCTATGGTCATTGGGGCCCGGAGATTTCTCAGTTCCCTTCCAGCCTTTGGACTGACTATGTTCTCTCGTTACAGACCATCACCATCCATCACCGGACGAATAGCTGTAGAAGCATCTAGGAAGAAAAAATTTAAGGGTAGCACAACTGCTCTACTATGGAGCAGGACTCCGCTTCTCTCTTCTTTTCACCAGTTCTTGCTGTTTTTGAGCTGTGCATTGTTTTTGATAATTGTCTATAGTACTATTTTTCTTTTTATCATTATTATTATTATTATTGATTCTCTAGTTTTTATTAAACGGTGTTTTGAAATTGAGTATTATTATTATCATTATAATAATAATTATTATTATTTTATATTTATTTTATTCTGTTAGAAGAATATAAGCTAGCACCTGGGGACATAATCAAGCAAGTCTAGATATTTAAAACCCAACAAATGATGAGAAGGTATATCGAGAAGGGGGCCCACAAGCAGAGAATTCCTTGAATCCATGTTCAGCAGCAGAATGCCTGATATGCTGTGCGCTATTGTAAGATCTGTGACAATTTGTTTGTCCCAGTACAGTCTTATGCGTTCCTTCATAAGTAGTATGGCTCCCTACTGTGCACTAAATAAAATTATTATTCGTCTCCTAAAACGTGTTATTAAAAAGTTTCTCAATCTCGTAAAAAAGTTAGAATTTTTTTAAATAGTCAACAATTATGTTACAGTATGCTTTCATGGAAAAATTGTTTGAAAGAGGCTTTTGAACTTGAACTACAAAGGTACCAAGTGGTCAGAGAAGATAATTTGAGCGGGATGATAGGTGTGTCATTCTCGCTACGAGAAATTGCCTTTCAAATCCACTAAAAAATTCTATATTCTTTCAGGCTTATCATGTAATATTTTAGCTATTATCATGTAAAACACGTCGCGTGGAGGCTACGTCAGTGGTTGGTTATAAACCGTCGATTCGCCCATATTAGTATAGTCTTCTTGAGGGTAGTGAAGCCTCTAAAGCTTCAGTTGAATCAAGGACAACAATTTTTAATCTAAGTAAAAATTAGTTGAGATAATTATTATTGTTTTTCTATTTTTAGAAATATAAAAGTTTTATTTATTTATTTATTGACATATACACAGGCAGCAGCCCTCAACAAAAATTTTACTGTTAACACATATAATGTAAACAAGGTTTTATGTTACATTTATAAGAAATTTGTGTTGTTTAAATTAGATTGCAAATTTCTTGCCATATAATTAAGTTGTGTTATTTTAAATAGGCTAATTAGCCGGTTTATCTTAAATAAATAAACTGTTAGTTAGTTGTTGCATTATATTATAAGGTGTGGTGGAGATTATATTTGTTTATCTGACAGCGCTGTCTGCTCCAAATTTCTGGCAAAAATTTGTAAGAGCAGTTTAAATTTAAACCTAAATCTCAGGTACTGCGGTATACCGTTAAAATCATTTTTCTAGAAAAATAGTTCAAACAAAAGTAACAGGTTTCCATCTGTTCACGAGGGATTCTAAGTTTAAAGAAAATCGTTTGAACAATTTTTTTTTGAGAAAAATCTAGTAAAACTCAAAAAACTAGTTTTGTAAAATCCCATATTGGGCTAATCAGTTTTCTTCTATTTCAGGAGATTCAGGCAAATCTTTTAATGTATCTTAATATAATATATAGATAGCAGAAACACAAATTATATTAAGGTGACTTTAGTGATAGATGGTATTCCTGTTTTTTAGAAACTGATGTAATGTAATAGTGAGATGATGTATATGTGGTAGCTGGTTGTGTAGCACGAGCGGATTTGTATGAAGGGCTTGTAAATATGTAGCTTAAAAGAGATGAAGTGTTAGCAATAATAAAGAAGTCACACTGTTTTTCAAAAGATATATTCTCTAATAGAATTTAAGTTACTTTAGATTATCACAACAATATGCTTATAATATAATTGGAATAAATTCTTAAAACTTGATACTGGCTCTGATGTTTTCATTTTGGTAGCTAGAACGAGTCTGTCTTCAAATATCTCTTCTCTTTGTCCGTTTAGTGTCTCCCTTGTGAGGAGAAGGGGTTAGAACAAAGCCATAAAGGTTTTTGGACATTCCTAGTAACTGTACTTGTATTACCTGCTGGTCCTTTTGCAACATATTTTGATAATTTAGATTTATTTAAAAATTAATATTATTTCAAGTTTCTTGCATCCATTACACTGAACAAAGTTAAATGAAAATCGTTGGAAGCAATTTTGAGGAAATTGAGAAAAATCCGCTAATAATACATTCTGCTGTTACTCAGGGGATCTCAAAACATACATATCCGATAAAAACACAATATTGAATGCGACTACAAGTTAGACGATAATATTGGACAAAATGTCAAGCAAGGAATTATAAATTTGTGATATGGTAAGTGGTTTGCCAATAAATTAATGGTTAAAACCGAATACAATTGCAGTATAAATTCCCATAAATGAAACGGTTTTTTTATTTAGATACGATTTAATATTAACAATAAAATTCGCACAAGAGCTTGATGTTTCTATATTAAAAACTGGCAAAAGAATTGCACAAAATCCGCAACTTCAACAGAAACAGAGGATATGATTAAATAATATTAATTGCTTATGAAACGGTGGCCGCAGTTTACCCACTGGATCTGCATTCATTAAAAAGTAATACTTATAGGAAAATAGTTGGCATAAACCTTGTGGGGATGAACGTTTACAGTAGATGTTAGTGGAAATAATGGGGTTTGTTAGGGGCTTGCAACTGCTGTATCATCAACTGGGGGGTTTCAAAACTCTTTAGGTTAAGTGTTCACTGCAGAACACTGAGATAGTGTAAGGGTGCCAAGTAAGAAGGGTATTCTAGCTAGAATTGCATAAATTATACTGCGGTCGGTTCTCAACATTAATTATGGTAGAGACCGGTTGCAGTGCATGTTAAATGTCTGATTAGCTGTGCTACCGCAACCTGATCTTTCCTCGTTAATATCTTAACGTATTAACTATCGCCTCACAGCTAATGAGATTTTGACTAGAAAAATGTTAAATTTCTAAAAGTTCTACATTCTAAAAATAACAATATTAACGTTTAGCCTGAATTGCCACTTAACTCACTAAACTTTTCTTATTACTGTTAAGGAGATTATTACATAATGATCCCAGCAAGTAACCTTTGATTATTATAGATTCCGAATTTATAAACCAACAAATGTAATTATGATACTGTATTGAAAGAAACTATTAGTTTTAATAAAAAATTCCCATATGTTAAAATAATAAAAGACACCAATATCACATTATGAATATCCATTGTCTGAAACAAAATATCTTTTAACATCCTTGTCATGTCTTTAATACACTCCTACACCTTATTCCATGTTTTTCGCCTTTGTGTGAAGTGCCTTTGGAATAAGTTTTTCTTCATGAAACATGAACCAATTAATTGTGTTGTTGTGAACATATGTACAATTTCTCGGTAGAACGCATCTTAAATCGAAGAGCTAAAAAAAAAAAAATTAAATATTAAAAACAGCCGAAGAATAATAGAAATCAGTTAAAGTGATTTTCACCATCCTAACAAATCTCTCAATAACATTATTTCTACATGAGATGTAAGACAAAACAGGCCTTTTCTCCTAGCAATCAACTATAAAAATAATAAACTAACACATTAATTCCCCAACTGAAACTCTTGGAGTGGTAAAATTAGTTAAATGAATTGACAATTTTTTCAGATACCCTAGTAAATATAATCACATATTTTTCAAATAATTTTAGGAAAGATAATGGTGATAATTATTTACCTTCAACAATTCTCGATCACTGAAATTAGTAAAGCAAAATAGTACTGAATGTCAGAAGTTTAGCGAAACAGAATGTACAATGTTCACCGCTAACTATCTGGATATTTAAAATATATATACCTTAAATCTTTAGTGATGAAGTCCACAAAAGACTAGACCATATACATACGTATTTCCTGAATTAGGTAACATTTAATCTGGACAGACATTGTGATTTACTTTTAAGCAATACACAATATTTGTGGCACTTTTTCTACTTTATCTAAAATCCATTGGAGAGTGGGATTGTATAAGATACTTGAAGGTAATCTATATTCTACATAATAAGTGACAATCAGTTCATTCGTCGCTTTACCCCCAAAACTCAGTGTATGGTACTGTGTCTCTCATCAGAATGCAAAGAGTAGACCAGAAGGAAGAGGAGGACGGTCGAAGTAAGAGGGTTAGTAAAGAAAGGAGAGGTGGCTCATCTAAATGCTAAATGTCTTGCCGCTTCTATGCAAGAGTTGGCCGACCAACCAAACTACTTACTACTCCACTGAAAGAACGTATTGGCTCTACTCTCATTCTCTTTCTTCTGTTTTTGGTGGGGGAGAGTTTTTAGTGCGTGAGCAATGGGTCCCCAAAGATTTAAAAGATAAAGGTTGAGAGAGGAAACAAAGAATGAATGGTTGGTAGTTGTTGGTGGTAACGGTGATGGCAGCACTACCAATGGAAAACAATGCCACTAATTCAATGTCGGCCAATTTAAGGCTAATGCGGAAGAAAATAAATCCACCTCAATAGAATGACTTGCCATCATGCAAGGAAAGAATAAAATCTCACGTCTTACTCCAACATTTCCACTTAGTGGTTTATTGTCTTTATCAAATAGACTAAAACATTACCCTGATAATTACATTACACTGATAATACATTTACAAATACAATTTTCTAAGTAAATTTTCACTTTTCACTCGCTTAATATATTTATTTTCCAATTTATTTTAAATAAGTTGATAATTTATTACGAGTGTAAAATCTCAAACAGTTTTTCTCTGGTTGGCATTGTAATTTATAAAATACACATTACTACGGTTGTCAGTGCTTCTTTATACTGCTTCAGATTAGGTTAATTATAATATAAATTAACTTCGACCTCCTGATTTATTTAAATATACAATAAATAGTAGATATAAGTCAAGGATATATTCACAAAGGAAGCATGATTTCTGGCAAGAGTCTTTCATTATCAAATTGAAACAAGTAATGCGTCCTTGCCTCCCAACTTATTTGGCGATCAGGAAAGGATTAAATGCAGTAGGAAAAATATTTGGGTTAAGTACTGGTGAGTTGATGGGTAGCCCCAGACCAGTGAAGAATTCACCAATGTAAGTAGTCCCGCCTCATTGGACGATAAAAATACGCCCGGATGAACAAGGACGTCGAGATAGTCCCGTTCCACGTAAGACAGCGCTCCGTTACCGATGTATCGACCCATATCCTCCTGGCCTCCTTCCTAACCCTAGGAATCTGCCTGAGGCAGAAATAACTTGCCGATTTCCTGGAGTAATGAAAATCAATTCTCTCAAAATACTTCAAATTAAGGTGATGGTATTGATGTATATAAATAATATACAAAGATTAAAGAAAATCGTTAGAGCCGTTTACATAAAAATTGCGAAATACTACTTCAAAAATATTGGTAATCTTGCATTTCCGCTTGATGGATTTTGCCCGAAATTTCCGTTCTGATATGGTAGTAGTATATAAACGGAATGTCGGATTTGAGCTACCGGTGATTTTTTCGTTATTGAGATATTTTGTTCACACACACACACACACACACACACACACACATACCCAAACACACAAACACCACATAAACGTGTAATACCGGTGAATAACCAGTTGGCAAATTTGGCACGATCTCAGTACTTCCTTTTACTTGGTGAAACAAATTAATTATTACTGTGAGATCTAAATAGATAAAGAAATAAAAAAAAGTGCATTTGCTTATATAAAAACAAAAAACACAGAGAAGCAATTGACAGATCGAATTGTCAGCGCAGCATCTGGCTATAGTTAGTGTACACAAACATGCGTGCCACTTCCAATATCTGATGTGAATGAATAATTATTCCCTTCTTATTCTCTTTGAGAATACTTAATAACAAGCTTTTTTCCAGAAAGCTTTTAAAGCATCGTGCCGAACTACTCCGTAACTTACTCAGTTGAAAAGCACACCTGAATCAGAAATGAATTTCTACAGAAAACATAAATTTAGCTTTGACTCTGTTAGATTTAAGAGGTTTATTAATTTCAAATTGTTTTGTCTAAAACTTAGATGTAAATTCTATTTTTAATTTACATTTTCTATACTTTTACTTTATAGATTCATATATCTAGACTTTAGATGAATAATTAAAAATAAAATGAGCATTGGCCTTTATCTAAGTCTAGTGTTATTCACTTGAAAAATTGATCTTTTATAATAAGGCAAACTGGTTGATTATTGGTTAAAAAATAGAAAGTAGTAGAATTTAACTATCTATGAGTTGATTAAGTAATTAGTTTTAATTTTACTTGACATATTTAACAATTAAAAAATTTTCTTTTACATTTTTTGAGTATCTAATTCACATATTTTCGTCTAACACTCTGCGATGCGTGCAAGACAATCTTCACGATTTCTATTTTATAAAGAATTAGAGTTGAGTGTTAGGATTATTTCATTTGATGCGGATTGCCCTTCTAAGCACAGGACGTTGAACGATTTGCCATGGTTGTTTAAAATGAGACGGGAATTATTAGTTTTGAATTTTACATCCTAGGCTGAGCGAGAGATAGAACTCTGCACACTGTGTAATCGCAGAGCCAAAGAGGGCATAGTGCACTTTCTTGCAGAACGTGGTATATTAGTGGAATTTCGCTTGTTTCACCTAGTTGTGAGTTTTTTTCACTACAGTTTCTTAGGTGCTTACTGAATTCATTTAATTGCAAAGGGTTACTTAAATACGTACATCCAAGGGTATGCAGGAATATTTCTTAAAAGTACTGCACATCCAAATTTTTCAGCAAATACCAATGCAAAAAACAAAATACTTAATGCAAATAGCACAGTTAAAACTCTTCGAAGGATTCTTCTTCGAAAGATTTGCGATTATTAAATTTGTCCAAGTATACAATTCTATTGACCAAGTGATTAACATAAAGAGCGATGGCACAAACAATATATCCACATTCCCCCTCGTCGAAGAGAGGATGTAACAGGTAGATCCTTGAAAAACCTACGGTTCCACCCTGCCTTGAAGAGCAATGTATTGCACGGAAACTTCATAGGTTAGTATATAGCCGTGGTCCCCAACTATATGCCCGCGGGCGACATGGCGCCCGACCGCTGTTTTGTATGTGCTACCATGAAATAAAAACAAAAGAAAAGCAAAACATTTGAAATTTAAGCGAAAATTTGTATTAAAAATAAATTAAATTGATAGATTTTTGAAATTCTTAGATTCAAAAACCAAACATTTTCATTTATAATTTTATTCAAACTGTAAACTGCAAATTGCCTTACAGTTAGGTTATTTATAGTTACAGTTAGGTCCTGACTAACATAGTGTTTTGTAACTCCCTAGCTTTCTGTTGTTCGTTATTGATACATTTTATTAAATAAGTTTTTAATCCTAAAATGACTGGGCCAAGTAAAAGATCTCGATCGCATAATTTCAATATACAGATTGGGAAGAATCCTATTGTTTCGTAACTATTAAAGATTAATGTGTTTGTCTATTGTGGATAGTACAGTTGCAGTGGCAAAAAAATATAACGTTAAACGCTACTTCATTTCTAAACATAGCACTTTTGATAACTAATTATCCAGATTCAGAAAGAAAAAAATAAAAGATCTAAAACTAAATTTATGTATTTATTAATACATATTTATGTGGATACATATTTATGTTCATTGTTTTCAACCATGAACATAATAAAATCAAAATACAGATCTCGAATTACCGACGAGCATCTTGATGACTGTCTGCGGACAGGAATATCAGCCTACAACCCTGATTATGAGGCATTCGCCTGATTGTGATGGTCCGTGGCTAAGATCACATTAACTTTTAATAAAACTTATTTGTATTGTACTTTAGTTTGTCATACATATTATAAGTAAATGTTAAATTAAATATATTGTTTTGTACATTATTTGTGTTATTAATTTGAAAGTAACTATAAATTTAGCTTTAAAAAATGAATGGTGCCCGTTACATCATCGGCAATTTGGAATATGCTCTTCGGTAATAAAATGTTGGGGACCACTGGTATATAGTATCCGAGCACCAATTGCTAAAAAATTCGAAACAAAATGGTTGGGGCGGGTTCTAGTGACCGCTTCAGTTGATGTGTCCGAAAAAAAATCTGTACCCTAAAAACTCGACTTTCTCTTAATGCAACTTAAAAAAGTAAGAGATTCCAAATTTATAGTTTTTACTAAATGTTTGTCTTCAGTTTTATATTAATGGGAGAATCTTTGAAACTTAATAAAATGACTTTTATGAGGATTCATTACATGGTTTTTTTGTAAAAACGTTTCTAACAAAAACGATGATAGATCCCTAAATATCACAGCTGGTATAAAAAATTTAATGAAATCCGTCCCTGTTTTTTATGGATAAGTTGCATAACCGTTTTTCGGGTATGTATGGATTTTATATCTTTAGTTAGTTGGGCACCAGGGTTTCCAGCCAATTATTTAATCAACTAATAAGAAGGGGAATAAATAAAAGATTAGTAATAAATGAAAACTAAAAGATCTTCTCATTATTTGATTATTATATTCAAGGGGATATTCCCCCAACTAAAAGATCTAATGTGGCCCTGGACCCTTCTTAGTGCACTACCGGCCTCCGAGCAGGGTTATCTAGCTGCAGAAACACTGCCCATCGCCGGATGATGAGCTGTAGAGGGCCCCCGAAATAAAAATCTAAGGGCAGCACACTGAATTCGAACCGGGACCTACGCGCTGCTGGTCCAGCGCCCTACATGAGCTAATCCCTTCCTTCACCCTTGGCTTATGCCGTTTTAACCTGGAACGAGACCCTAGACTGTGTTTGTCCTTGTCCTCAAATGGTAGAGTGTATGTAGTAGCAAAGATATTCACATTCAAGCAATATAAATAAGAAGAGAAAATGAATATGCAAAATAAAGTATATATATATTTCCAAAATTAAAAGAAAGGAATAAGGTATACCTTTAGAAAATAGTAATCCTAGTACATACAGATACTAAATATACGGAAATATTTACATGTACGAAAAATTCTGAAAAGTATTGAAAACGGCAACAGGTTCTTTTACTACGAAAAACGGTAAAATTGGTAAGCAACTAAGCTTCCACAGAGCTCATTAGACAGTTATTTTTCGTACGCTAATACTCTCCCATGCTTGTAGTCTCACAGAGTTGGAGAGAAGGTAAGTCAATCGCTCGATTTTTTCCGCTTAGCAACGCTAGGTCCCTCTAGCGCCTTATGCGCTTATTTCGGGCACACTTCATTCTTCCTTTATCCTTTCTTCTGGGCGATGGAACTCCGACATTATTCTTGATAGAACTCAAGATGGGTGACGTGGCAGCTTGCCTTCCAGAGTCACCAGCTGTAAACGTTACCTTGTGGAAGAGTTAGAGGTGTTCGAATTTTAGTTTGCTGAAAAGCGACACTCAGTGAGAGGGTAACTGCGTTTCAAGTTTTTACAACTGCTCTGAAAGCAGCTCCACGTCTTTGAAGGTTATAGTAGTGCGCCTGCTTAGTTTAGGCTCGTACCAAGTTTTCCTCGACCACCACTCTTTCAACTTCGCCAACTGCCGTTGCTATCCTTTGGTTGGTGGTGTGTCCATACCATTCTTCAGGTAATGATCCCAAATTTGAATCGCAACCTAGTTGCATTAGCACTCTCCCAAAATACGGGAGTAAAACTTATGACGAATTCAAGGCAAACATAAATTTTTTTAATTGTGCACCCCAGATTGGGAACCTGTATAAACAGAAATCATGGCCTTTATTGCCTGGTGACTCTCCACACCGGATTAGCTTGTGGCTAGTAAAGTGGAGTGCGGGAATAGACAATACCGAAACATCGGATAAATCTAACATAAGGCGATGGATATTAGGAGTTCCATTGTTTACATGTTGAATTAGTGGAGTTCCCCAGCAGTATTACAGTTGTTTTTTTTAACTTTAACTGTTGCAGTATTAGCGAATCTTATGGAATCAATTCAGTCCACTTGGAGAAGGTATTTTGGAAGACAAGTATGTCGGAAAAGTGTTGCTAGAACGACGCAGAAGACCTGTCATATCGGAAGAAACTCTTTGCCAAGGATGAGGTGGTAGTTAAAGGTTCATGAATCCAACTGGAGCAGGCCGCTCCAGTTTATGAATTTGACATATCTTGCAAATTTTTAAATATTTTGCAACATCCTGATATAATCTTGGCCAGGAGTAAACGTTCTTGATTGTAGCCCGCTACAGTTTTATCAATGCCTAAATCTGCAGAATCGGGTCTAATGTGAGAAGAGAGATAATATTCTGGCGTTTAGCGGGAGCTAAGAAATAAATGCATTTTTGAAATAAAAAAACTTATTTTCACTAGGGCCGAGAACTTTTTAACCTTGCCACGTATGTATATTAACCTTTGTCGCAACATCCCTAAAGAGCCAAGGCTTGTCAAATGGCGATTCGCATGGGGCGTGTGGTAAGCATGCCGCAGTTCCCTTGCAGTTCAGTTCCGGTCTTCGCTACCTAGGGCGCTACAAACGTAGTGTTCCACTTTTTTTCACGATGCCAGGTCAACACAGAAAATACTCTCTCGGGAATCGAACCCTAAATTCTCGCACAAAGGCTAGAACAGCCACTAGACGAACGCGTGAGGAATAACATGTACATATCTCAAATAAAATTTTTACTTTTTGCACCTAGAAAATAGTTTATCAAATGTTTTACAAAAGTTGGTGAAATGTATTATTATAGGGCAATTTCCATGAAAGAAACATTTTGAGAAGTGTGTGTACAATTCGAGCAGATAGTGTTGAACTTCCTTTTCCTCTTATAGTTATATATATATAACAAAGGACAACTCGTTACCAGAGGTAATTAGGTACGAAACAAGATTTTTACTTTTTCATGTTTCATGGAAATATTATATAACCTTAACGCTGGAATATAAAAAGAGAAATTTCAGGATCAAAGAGTAATGAACACAGTATTTGTCCCCCAATTGTTTTTATTGTTACACACGACAATAATTATTACGCCAGGCGCACATCCCATGCCTTTAGGATAAAACTGAATGTTCCCTTTTTGAACTGTTTCCCTGCTCATCATTCTTTTTCCCTTCTAAACAAAGGAAATATAATGAAATTTTCGTTTGCAATTTTTCTGTTATTAACAATAACTCCACTGTCTCTTTTATTTTTTACCAAAAAAAGTGTGATTCCTCAAAATGGTTTCCTAGGCAACGTCATTATTTCGCGCCATGACCAGATGTAATTGAAATTGGAGTAAGTACAATACCTTAAACGTCTTATGTCTGTTCTACATAGAAAAAAGTTAGCGATGATATCAGGACCAGTTTAGTAGAGAAACTACTTAGGAAAATTATTTGTTTCATTAAATTATTTTTAACAGAATTTGCGCTGGTGCCGTCTTAAGTGTTTTTGGATTTAAGACGATTCAAAGAAAGCTTAGCAATTATTCACATATCTAAAACATGTAAGGGTCAGACATTTAAGCTGAAAAACAACGAAATGTAAATCAAAGGTTTGTTGTGGTGGTTGGTTCCGCAGAGCTGGAAAGCATCAGAGACATTTTCCGTGGAAGCCTGCTTCATTTTGTGGTCATCGACCGGTTTCGGGCGTTCGCCCATCTTCAGGATGCGCTTTTCAGACAGTGTGCCAACACAGACTCGTACAGAGACTTAGTTTCACACTAACTGAGTGTTTTTTTTTTTTTTGTCTGTTCATTTATTAAGTTTTGTGTTTTTCGCTTATATATTTCGAGTTGTTCTACTATGTCAAGTCGTCGTCCTTTGTGGCCAGAGTGTATTAGTTTCATCGTGGTCGTTATGTCATCGGGTTTGTGTTTGTTAGTTTTTAGGTGATTGGCGTAATTTGAGTCAACTTTGTCGTATTTGTATGATCTGATGTGTTCGGTAAATCGTTCCTTGATTTTTCTGCCGGTCTGCCCCACGTAAATGTTGTCACAGTCCGGGCACTTCAACTCGTAGACCCCACTGCTGTCATACACGTCAGTGAACTCGGTACGAGTGCGGAGTTTTTGCCTAATTTGTTGTTTGTCCGGAAGGATGTCTTAATGCCCAGTTTTTTGAAAAAATTTGTGAGTTTGTACGTGTGGCTTCCAATATATGTGAATGTGGCGAATTTGTCTGCTGTTTTTTTGTCAGTCCTATTTCGGCGGTGTGGTTCGTTTTTGAGGAGTTTATTAACGATGTTTGTATTGTACCCATTTATTTCAGTTAGTGTGAAACTAAGTCTCTGTACGAGTCTGTGTTGGCACACTGTCTGAAAAGCGCATCCTGAAGATGGGCGAACGCCCGAAACCGGTCGATGACCACAAAATGAAGCAGGCTTCCACGGAAAATGTCTCTGAAAAATCAAAGGTATTTAAGTCTTTCAATATTGGAAATAGATCTTCCACGCATGAGCGAAATAAGCATGTTATTATATAATTGTTTAATGAAAGCTTTCGTAAAAATAATATCTTTCGGTATCGTTCGCAACACATTACAGTCTAGATTCGATGTATTCTTCCTTATACAATTTAAACTACGTTTTATTGGTGAATTCTTAGATCTTAAAAAATTTTGCACTGCTCAGCTTGAATGTTATTCTATAATTGCTTCAAAGTGAATATTCATATTCTGAGAAACTGTGAAAAAAATTCATCATTCCAAGACGGGTAAATATGGAAAAAACAAGTGGAGGAGGGGATCTATTCTATACATTAATCACAATGTTATAAGTTGTCATCCCTGTCAGCAGTTTAAAACAATGATAAAGCAATAGATGTAAATTACATTGAATCCATCATTACAATATGAATCTAAGCTTCAAAGCACAGAGTGGGAGCATCGAACCACTTAAGATCATTTTTAAGTTCCTACTTTGTGATTTTAGCGATATTTTGTGATGTGAATTTTAGGTGCATACATCAATGATTAAGATCTACTATGTCTTCTAAATTTAAATAAATCAGGAGGTCGAAGTTAATTTATAATTAACCTAATCTGAGGTAGTATAAAAAAGCACTGACAACAGTATTAATGCGTATTTTATAAATTACAATGCCAACAGAGAAAAACTGTTTTAGATTTTACACTCGTAATAAATTAACAACATATATAAGATAAATCGGAAAATAAATATATTAAGGGAGTGAAAAGTGAAATTTTATTTAGAAAATTGTATTTGTAAATATATTATCAGTGTAATGTAATTATCGGGGTAATGTTTTCGTCTATTTGATAAAGACAATAAACCACTAAGCGGAAATGTTGGAGTAAGATATGAGATTTTATTCTTTCGTGGCATAATGGCAAGTCATTCTATTTGAGGTGGATTTATTTTGTTCCGCATTAGCCTTAAATTGGCCGACATTGAATTAGTGGCATTGTTTTCCATTGGTAGTGCTGCCATCACAGTTACCACCAACAACTACCAACCATTCATTCTTTGTTTCCTCTCTCAACCTTTCTCTTTTCAATCTTTGGGGATCCATTGCTCACGCACTAAAAACTCTCCCCCACCAAAAACAGAAGAAAGAGAATGAGAGTAGAGCCAATACGTTCTTTCAGTAGACTAGTAAGAAGTTTGGTTGGTCGGCCAACTCTTGCATAGGAGCGGCAAGACATTTAGCATTTAGATGAGCCGCCTCTCTTTTCTTTACTAACCCTCTTACTTCGACCGTCCTCCTCTTCCTTCTGGTCTACTCTTTGCATTCTGATGAGAGACACAGTACCATACACTGAGTTTTGGGGGTAAAGCGACGAATGAACTGATTGCCTTTTATTATGTATAATACAGAGTTCCTTCAAGTATCTTATACAATCCAACTCTCCAATGGATTTTTGATAAAATAAAAAAAGTGCAAAAATTATTGTGCATTGCTTAAAAGTAAATCCTGGAAATACATATGAATGTGGTCTATTCTTTTGTGAACTTCATCACTAAAGATTTAAGGTAGGTAGCGGTGAACATCCAGATAGGTAGCGGTGAACATTGTACATTTTGTTTGGCTAAACTTCTGACTTTCAGTAGTATGTTGCTTTTAATTTCAGTGAACAAGAATTGGTGATGTTAACAAATTACCAGCATTTGAAAGTTATTTGAAAAGTATGTCATTATATTTACTAGGGTATCTGAAAAAATGTTCAATCCATTTTAAACTAGTTTTACCAATCCTACAATTTCAGTTGGGGAATTACTGTGTTAGTTTGTTATTTTACGTATAGTTTATTGTATAGAAAAAATGACCTCTTTTGTCCTAGATCTCATGTAGAAATAATGTTATTGAGAGATTTTTTTATGATTATAAATGTCACTTATTGTACTAAATTATTTCTATCTTTCTTCGACTGTTTTAAATTTCTTATTTTTTTTTTTGTTTGAGCTCTTCGATTCAAAATGCATTGCACCGAGAAACCGTACATATGTTCCAAACTACCTCAATTAATTAGTTCAAGGTTCATGAAGAAACAACTTATTCCTAGGTACTTCAAACAAAGGCGAAAAACAAGGAATAAGATGAAGGAGTGTATAGGAGTGTATGAAGGACAATAATGGTAAAAGATATATTTCAGACAATGGATATTCATAATGTGATATTGGTGTTTTTTATTATTTTAACATCTGGGAAATTTGTATTAAAACTAAACATTTGTTTATGTACAATTTTTTTAAAAACTCAACGGTTAAACTGATCGTTAAATGATACGATAGAAATATTGTTCAGTCCCTTTTAGCCATAATTATTTCACCTTCTTCTCCGTCCATCGTTGGCATTGGTCCGTAATAGGGTGCGTTACCGCCATCATTTGAGTAATCTTCAATAACTGCTACTTTGGTATTTTCTACGATGGTTTCAGGTTCATCACTATCTTGTTTACGTGGTGTTAAATTACATGACGAATCAAGCAGTACTACTGCCCTACAATCTTCATCGCCGTTATGCTCATCGTCGTTACGCCTTCTAGAACGACGACCCCGTCTAGAAGAACGATGACGATCAGAATAACGATGTTCACATAGAAAAGCACGACGGGTGCAATAGGTTTCTTTTACAGAACAATCATCACGATAACAACCATAATAAGTTGATGATGATGATCTACCCCTTGCGCGTCTCCGATATCTTTCATGTGGTTCAAAACTATCTCTAAACCTATTATTCAGTGTATTTCCAAAAGTTAAAATCCTGTCTAAAAACCGAGGCAAACCCCTCTCAACATGATTTTCATCTTCATTTTCAAATCCTGATATAATATTTAACATATTACGGCTAAAATCAAGCATTTGCAATGGATACAAGATGAAAGTAGGTAGAAAATGCGACTGAGAATTATAAAAGTCTTCCTCATCATCACTTCTACTCATGAAACCATTACTATCTCGATATGGATCAGAATCATGTGACGGTTCGCCTTTCTGCATCATAGTTAGCATATTCTTTTCGGATGGAGTATCGTGTCTTTCTTCATTTTGACGAGGGCCCTGCTAATACAAAATTATTAGACATTATTTTATGACATATTAACAAATAATACCTAAAAATATGAAAAATGTTGAAAATCAATTTCATTGATTATCGTGAACAATCCTCATAAATAGTGACTTCTTTAAACCCAAGTATTTTCACAGATCATCTGCCTTAAACCATATGTATGTATTGTGTATAGGTTGGAGAAGTTTTTGTGAAATTTGTTGAACAATGGTAGTGGCAAGACATTTGAAGAATGGCTACCACACTATATGACAACTTGTATTATTACTGTTATTCAAAGGAGGAGAGGGCCATACCCTGCGCTAACCAAAGCCTCCATGGCCCCGGTAACTTGTATAATCCGTTGTACGTACAAATCTGGTATGAGTGAGTGAGTGAGGCAGAGAGAGAGTGAGATGCATGTGGTTAGTGAGCTGGTGAAGGGCATCATTAGGGAACGGAAATCTCAGGAAAATACAACCTGAAAACCGGTTCAATTGTGATACGTAGATTTTATAGGAACGTTTCTGTCAAGATCTTTCGTCGGGCAATGCGGCTTTACTGAATTTATTTCAATTAGTTTCGGTATTCTCAAAAAATACTTCAATCATTTTCTTTAAACGTTTACTGACCAATAGGAAATGGACACACGTCCTTATTATAAGAGTCATATTTTCGGAAAACTGAATTTACAAGGGTCCTGAGGATACAATTATGTTTGGTCTCCGGTTAGACGCTGCTTCATTATTTGAACATTTCACCATGATTTAGGGCGACTAAACGTTAGTAAATATGCCAATATATTGGGAGAATTACTGGTCTTAGGGCTTTTTATCCAGATGCACCCCCATATTAGGCCCGCCCAAAAGTTGGGGATTGTGGAACAGCGCCATATATGGCAAATAGCTGCCTATATGGGTCCTACAGGGTGGGGAGTTGTCGCGTCGGGAAAGCTCCTCGACCGACACAAAAAACATACACTGCTAAAAGAACGATTGAAGAAAATACCGCAAAGATTAAACGGTTACAACACATGCTAGACGAAGTAAAATGTTTGAAAAGGACAAACTTTGTAGGATGCTGGAATGAACAAGGAGTCTCAACCAAATGGGAGGCGCTGATTGAAGAACTTAAGATACTGAATGGATAAAACAGTGTTGGCTGAAACCATAAAAAGAACAAACGTGAGTATAAGTTTGGAGTAGCGTGAAAACTCATTCCCGAGCAAAAGCTAGAAGTGTTTATTCTGCTAATTAAAAAATTTAGACATAAAATAAGTGGATGGAATTTTGTCCGTGAAAGGGTAATATTGATTGATATGACGCTATATGGAAGGGAATGTATGATTGTTGGCAGGTATGCTCCTACAACAATTGTTGTCAAGAGGATAAAGAAAACTTCTGGTAGATGATAGAAGAGATAATTGAAAAAACAACCCGAATAAAAGACATAGTATTTACGTTGGATATTAATGTTTATGTAGGCGAAATAGGTGAGAATAGAGGGTCTGTGTGTAGTTTTGGAAATGAAGAGTTAAATTGAAATGGAGAAAGATTAATACAGATATGCAATTAGTTTGGTTAGCATAATATGAATGCATTTCTTGAGAATTAAAGACTTCACCAGTTTACTTGGACGCAACTCACAAGGGAACGAAAATCAATAATTGATTTTGTAGTGGTGAGGTAAAACAGTTGCATAACGGTACAAAATATTAACGGGGCAGATTGCGGCTCGGATCATAATTTGGTAAGGGCCAAATTTTCGTGGCCATGGAAAACCAATTTAAAAAATTTAAATGTCCCACATAAGAGAATAGAGGAGAGAATAAAATATATTAGCAGCTATAAATGGAAATCGCTTCAGGATGATAGCACAAATGGTTCTTTTAGGAAAGCTTAGCAGCGGAGTTTGGTGAATCCTATTTAGGAGGTACATAAAAATTGTATTTATGTATTCCGGAAAAAATATAAAAGTTACCTAGGTTTCAAAGTTATTGGCTTAGAAGAACAAAAATGATTCCAGGGAAATAAATAATGTCGGAAGAAGTAGGGCGAAAGGTGGACGAGAAAAGGTGGCACATGACAAATGGCATTGCACAAGAAGGAACAAGATAAAAATAATTGTAAAAAAATCAAAATTAATAAGACAAAAATGAATGATAAAAGCTGCCAAAAAATGAAATTTGGAATAAAGTTTGCTCCGATTTTAATGCTAATTTATATTCTCAGCGATCATCAAAAGATTGTTAAGAAAAATGAGAAATGAGCAAAAAACAAAGTAAATTTAAAAAAGATTCAAATTTACTACTATAATGACCTTTTAAACGAAGAGAGGTAATGATTATGAATGGCTATTATGGTTTCGTTCATCAGAACCCAGTACTAGTGGTGACAGAAAGTGAGGTTCAAGAAGAATTGGAAATAAGAAAGAACAAGAGAGCAACAGGTACAGGGTGAGTTTAATTTAGAGCTCTTAAATTACGGAGGTGAGAAAGAGGTCAGGTTGGTATCCAAGCATTTCAATGCCACCTTGGAGGAGAACAAATTTCTGAAGAAATGTCTGTTGAATATATTTCGTTTGTTTGTATGAAAGGATATGAAGAAAAGAATAGGAAATGGCAAAAGAGTATTGGGAATGCTGGAATCAGTGAAACGATTATATGTATACTGAACAGAACAAAAAAACTTATTTATAGCAGTATAGTAAAAAGTATATTACTGTGTATGCAGTAGAAACATTGACTGTCACCGTTCTTCGTTTAGGACGATACCTTTTGTCCATAGAGATGAACTATTGGAGAACGGCTTCAATAGTAACGCAGACTGGAGAGAAGAAGATAGCAGGAAATTAGTGAGATAATTGAAGTTAAAAGAATTTCGCGAAGGATAGAAAAAACAGATTGCAATGGTTCGGACATGTTTATAGATGGACCCGGAGAGAATATCTAAACAGATCTGTGAATGGGAAGCAGATCTGTGGGTAGGAGAATAAGTAGAAAATCCAAGAAGACCAAGAATGATATGTTACAAGAAAGTTTATGGTAACAGTCTTCGAGCAGAGTAAGAGTCGAATAGAGACGATTGGAGAGACTCTTTAAAAGCAATGTTCGTTTTTGAAGAAACCCTCGTAGTGAGGAAACTTCTAAATATAAATACAAAAATATTGGAAGAAGTTTTACTGTTTAGAATTATTTGAGGACTACAAGGGTATGTTTTTTTTTTTCGAAATGATTATTCTTAATCAGTGACATCTTCCGTGGTAGCCTGCTTCATTTTGTGGTCATCGACCGGCTTAGGGCGTTCGCCCATCTTCAGGATGGGTTTTTCAGACAGTGCGACAATACAGACTTGCACAGAGCAAATTCAGTTTACACACTCGTGTGGTTTGAGACTAAAACTCACACTTGTGTGAGTGTGTAAACTGAATTTGCTCTGTGCAAGTCTGTGTTGTCACACTGTCTGAAAAACGCATCCTGAATATGGGCGAATGTCGGAAACCGGTCGATGACCACAAAATGAAGCAGGCTATCACGGAAGATATCTCTGATGCTTTCCAGCTCTGCGGAACCAACCAACACAACCATTATTCTTAATGTTTGCGTCTTGAAGTTAATTTTGAATTATTTACATATACCTTTGACCCTTAAACTAACTTGACCCTATCAAAAGAATTATGACATTAGATCTAATATATAACAATAATAACTTATAATTATAAAAATAGCATACTTTAAAACCAACCTCGCTATTTGGTAAGGCAATGGTGATCCCAAATAATAGTAGAGATATAAGCGGTAACAACAACATCTCGATGTAGTGTTCCGACACTAGCACTCTATTCGGTTTATATAGCTACAACTAGGTTTGGCTCTACAACTAGGATAATTAATAGCAAGGCCATTTTCATAATTCTATTTGTTTTCTTATAGGATGTCGTTCACTTTTTTTTCTAGAATTCAGCACGTTCAATTATTATGTTCGGAAATAAAGGGAAATAGTTAGCACGTTTAACTAATAACTTAAAAGTTTTTCGCCAAAATGTGTTATAAAGCAAAAAACATAAAAAATTAAACAAATGTTTGTCTCAGTATCATTTAATTATTTAAGAAACTATTTTGGTATTAATTTATTTGTGGTTATTAAATGTTACAGTGGGTGCATTGCTTTTGTCCGTTATTGGCCATCTTTCCATTCTGTTCCTTTTAGAATACGCGTCATTCTCTGCCCTTGTTTCCAGTCAACATTCTCATAGCCCCTCTCACCTACTGAATATACAGATACTAGATTTCTTTCTCAAATCCTGTTAATGGAAAACCCTAATATTTAAAACTTTATCTAATATGATGACGCCCAATTTTTATTAGTTTGAACATTATATATTTTATTTAATTTTTATTTTGCTTTATTTCTTTGGCAATCGTGCCGAATTTTTAAAAAATATACTTTTAACGGAAACGCATGATTTGAGAAAGTGAAAAAAATCTAATGTGGAACAGTTTCACGAATTTCTCTTACTCCTTTTACAGTAATATATAAAATGAACATTTTTCTTTAAATTTCAAGTTTTTTTTTTTTATCTATGGTAACATAAATAATTATATAGATGGCGGTGGGTATAAGTACCAAACCTACCAACAGAGGTAGGTAGAGAATGATTATATTGTAAAGTACCAATAATGAACATACAAATTTCAATATTAACGTCTCACAATTATTTTCAGAAAGTTGTTTCAAACGATACGTTTCTATCTATGCTACAAGCATTCGAAGTTTAAAGAAATGCTTAAAGCAAAAACTATATTACTGTTTTTAAAAAAACTCAAAAACCTCTTCTGTTAATTCGATTTTCTACAAAATTGGAATTTAGACAATGCATCTAATCTGTATTAGATTAGGTGGTAAAACCATACTGTAGTGATGCTTTAGAGGAAAGCCTAATGATACTATTACCCAGAAAACCCACAAAAAATTCCATTTTTTCGGGCATTTTCCGCGGTGCCAAAATTTAGGAGCGCCATTTTGGTTGTAAGTGTGAGAAAAATATTGATGTGTTAAATACTGAATTAATAGAAAATTTCACAAATCGATTTTTTTCGTTTGCTAAAAATTTACAGAGTGTAGCGTATTTATATTGTTTATGTCTAGAAGCTAAAAATATTTACACTATTATTGAAAAATTAACGCAGAATTTGCGAAGGACGATCTTGAACTTGTTTGAACATGCATATACTTCTCTGAACCGAATAGCATTAGCACGCGAGCAGAGCGTTGCTTTAGCTGTGTTTGAAGATGCATAGACTTGCTTAAAAAAATATATATATACATATATATTCATAAGGGACGGCAATTTGTCTTTTTATCCAGAGCGACAATTTGTCTTTTTGTCCGGGGCGATGAAACCGCTAGAGATGCGCTCATACGAAGTTTAAAGAAATCACAAAAACTGGAGAACAATAATTAGTAAAGCTGCACTACTGGTTGATAGAGTTTGCCCGAAACATTCGTGCCTGGATGGGGAAGAAGTGCCCAAATGTAATGAATACTTGGTTTCAGCTTCCTGCCACTTTTCATTTTTTAGGTATTCACTTTAGACACACTCACACATACATATAGACCATTTACTACAAACATTTTTTACTTTTTTTCAGGGGACCCCAGAACAACTCCGTTTCGAAAATCAGGCATGATCTCAATACTCGGAGCTGTTATTAGGAGCAAGAAATAGTAAAAATATGTTTATGGTGTTAAGTATTATGCGTATTTGTTTTTTTATGTTTGAGAATGAACAAAATAGAAACAAAAAGTTACGCCATGAAAATCCATTGTATAATATAGATTATATATCGTTTAGACATCAACAAAGGAAAACCTATTATTACTTTTATTTGAAACGTATTTCCAAATGGTTTTTTAAAAGTTTTCAGGGAGAGTGTTCCACTGGAAAAACATATAATAGAAGCAGATATTGATGTTGAAATGAAAACTTGCCGTTAAACTCACTACAATTTACTTCTAACTGTGGAAGAAAATTATTTAAGTTACTTATTTTTTTGTTAAATTAAGTAACTATTTTAATTTAGTTATTGAAAATTTTTAAAGAACTTAGTTCCCGACTGCAAGTAGAACAAATCTGACCATCCAGAAAACACAACTTATGGATGTTCAGACATCCATACACGCAATGACATATCTTATCACTGCTTATCAGGTGTTTCCTCATGTCCGTAACACCTACGCTCATTTCCTCTGAAATACATTTTCAACTTTATACGATGCAGTGTACTAATCCTCCGGCTTTTTTCTTTTTTGCATTCACTTCTTCCCATGTTCCTCAGTCGCAAATTCTTCGCGTGTGGCGACTTTATGCAAGCACGCTCAGTAAGACTATCTAAATCAGGCTCCTAGTACTACCTACTGTATTAAATCTCTCTTTCTTTTAACCAATCTCTTCATATCCTCACGAATTAATACTATATCTGGAAATCTATAATTTATAAGGTCCCTCGAACCATTCCGCAATTCTTTTAATATTAGATATTGAACTCTAAGAATTTTTTAAACCTCAACAGCGGTCTCGTTGTCAAATAGCAGTAAAGACACTAACATCTCACCTAACATATAATTCAATACAAGCAACATGACACAGTGAGTCAACAATAACACTGAGAAAATAAAAATGTCAATTTGAATTGCTACAAGACAAACAATACCACTTTCACATTACAATATAATTCTGTTTTACACACAACATATGGACATTTATTATTCGAAAAAGAGATGGTAGAGCCATTTAAGACGTGCTAACAAAAAATATAATAGATACAATAAGTTGTTAATAAATTGTTCACTAGCGTAAAATAAATCGAAACTTTATAAGATTACGCAGTGTTCGTAAAAAAATGTACACTTATTTTATTAAACTGTAAACATCACTAAGTATATAGTTAGAAGAATAAAGTTTATTTATATAAGAAAACAATAGAAGTATACAGTGATTGGTACGTGCGTATGTGTGTGGGGTGTGAGCGCTTGACCTAGACATTCGGCCACTAGTTAAGTGTGAGAGTAAGCTTCTGTCTTTCTTTTTAACGGCATTACCGGATCTGTGAACTTCAATTTAAGGAAACAAAAATTGATGTTTCCACACTAAAAAGTTTTTGTTTTTTTTACCTAAACTAGTGATAATATTATTTAGAATTAAATATGTTGTCGTAATCCCGAATTAGAAGAAAGTCGAAGGACCGCAAGTGCGATTTACTGAAAGTAGTTTTCAATTTTCTACGATTTTCTCCAAAACAACTCCAACGACTTTCTTTAAATTTAATATATCAATTATACATCAAAGAGATACAACTTTTATTTGAAAAATTTCTTCGGCAAAATTAATTTAAGGGCATTTTTGGGAAAGGGAGTTACGTTTTCGTTTAAGGTGCTATTTCAATTTATTATACAATTCTATCATCTAAATAATGTTAATTAGTATGTTGTAATTCCGAGATTATGAAAAACCGGTGTAAATTAACGGCTCCAACAATTTACTTTAAACTAAATATGTAAACTACACATAGAGGGAGCTACGGAGGGTCGGGTTTGGTGTAGTGGTTATGATTCTTGTAGAAATGTTTGAATGAGATGTGAAAAAGTTTCTTAAACTATTCCATTTCGTAATTATTATTATTTTTTTTTAATCAATATTTACTCGTAATTCATTTTAAAACTAATAAACTTCTGCTATTTGGGGAAAATGAGTGAACATTAAGGTTTTGTAATTGCGAAATTAAATACATAGTATTAGATTAATATATTATTTTTATTGTTTTCTTTTCGGCGCATCGACAGCAGCGATTAATATATTATTCTATTTTTTGTTTGTTTTTAATCATCTTTAGGTAATTCCTGTTTATTCCCTGCTTTTATGGTTCCCATAGATATCGTAGTTTGGATGCGAGGCGCCACCTCAGCACTGGACCATTGCACAGTATGTAATCACAGTTCTAATTGCTACGGAGTTGTGCCAAAGTAAGATCAATAAGATTTTGGTGAAAATAGAACTTTCTCCTTTTACTGAAATTTGACTCATCAATTGACAAAGCATAGGTAGGTATCGCTTCACCATTTATATAATTATTTTTTTTAAATTTGTTAATTATCTCTGTTGGCTGATTGGTATGCTGTCTATTGCAGCAACCCAATCTACTTAGGCAGCACCCTTTTTTTTGTCATTTTTTACTTTGTACTATGTAGTATTGTAATCGTGTCAAATTTTCGATATCCAGTTTTCACCAGAAATATCCGCTTTTGAGCTCCCCTGAGTCCGACAAAGTGGATTTTAGCAAATGGTCTGTGTGTGTACGTGTGTGTATATATATATGTGAAAAACATAGCTCAAAAACCAAAAAACCGTAGAAAGTTGAAACATGATATTCCGTTTAGGTATCACTATGGAATCTGAGAGTACATTCTATCAAAATCCCTATCTGACTATTATCTGTCAGCCAACCGGAAGTACCACTTTATTATAGGTTTTTTTTTTTTTTTTACTTTTTTGCGTTTTCCACAAAAATGGTTCCGTAGATTTTCTTCAAACTCCCTATACATACTAAACATACGAAGACTTCTATCTGGACAGACATTGTGATTTACTTTTAAGCAATGACAGTATTTTCGGCACTTTTTGTATTTTATCGAAAATCCATTGGAGAGTTGGATTGTATAAGATATTTGAAGGTAATCTATATTCTACATAATAAGTAGCAATCAGTTCATTCGTCGCCTTACCCCCAAAACTCAGTGTATGGTACTGAGTCTCTCATCAGAATGCAAAGAATAGACCAGAAGGAAGAGGAAGACGGTCGAAGTAAGAGGGTTAGTAAAGAAAGGAGAGGTGGCTCATCTAAATGCTAAATGTCTTGCCGCTTCTATGCAAGAGTTGGCCGACCAACCAAACTACTTACTACTCCACTGAAAGAACGTATTGGCTCTACTCTCATTCTCATTCTTCTGTTTTTGGTGGGGGAGAGTTTTTAGTGCGTGAGCAATGGGTCCCCAAAGATTTAAAAGAAAAAGGTTGAGAGAGGAAACAAAGAATGAATGGTTGGTAGTTGTTGGTGGTAACGGTGATGGCAGCACTACCAATGAAAACAATGCCACTAATTCAATGTCGGCCAATTTAAGGCAAATGCGGAACAAAATAAATCCACCTCAATAGAATGACTTGCCATTATGCAACGGAAGAATAAAATCTCACTTCTTACTCCAACATTTCCGCTTAGTGGTTTATTGTCTTTATCAAATAGACTAAAAACATTACCCTGATAATTACATTACACTGATAATACATTTACAAATACAATTTTCCAAGTAAATTTTCACTTTTCACTCTCTTAATATATTTCTTTTCCGATTTATCTTATATATGTTGTTAATTTATTACAGTTTCTGTATGTGTAACCCACATTGTATGTGTAAAATCTCAAACAGTTTTTCTATGTTGGCATTACAATTTATAAAATACATGTTACTACTGTTGTTAGTGCTTATTTATCTACTCAGATTAAATTAATTATAAATTAACTTGGACCTCCTGATTTATTTAAATATACAAGAAATAGTATAATTAATAGAGGGTCTAGATAATTTTATTGAGGGTCTAGAAAAAGATAGAAGGAACGATTTAATTTTAAGAAGAACGAACTGAATGAGAAGCAGTGTTTAATTTTAACCGACGTCATGAAACCAAAGACTCACTTCATCTAGAGTATTCTGTAAACGCAAGAAATCTTGTGAACATGTTATTTCACAGAATAATTTCAAGTCATCAGCAAAGAAAAGGAATTTTACATGAGACATGACATTACATAAATCATTCATGAAAATTATAAAAAGAAGAGGTCCCAAATGCGAGCCCTAGGAAGCTGAGGAAGAACGAACCTTGACAGTTTGAAATCGGTTGGTGAGATAATTCCGGAACCAAGTAAAAAGAACTCCTGTAATAGGGTATGATTGCAGCTAATTCAGAAGTAAATTTATGTTTACAGAATCAAACCTTTAGATGCATCTAAATAAATAACGTGCAATTGGAGATTACATTCAAAAGCTGTTAGGATAGATTGTTGAAGGGTTAGTAAGTTGATGGTTGTAGAACGCTTGATGTTTTTCTTGATGTTTTTTGATGTTGTTCAGGAATCAAAGATATAATATCATAAATCACTTTCGAATAACTTTGGAATTACAGATAATATGCTACTAACACGGTAATTATTTACATTTTAACTATCACCAGATTTATAAATTGGTATAACATAACTATGTTTCCAGATTGCCGGAAATTCTCCGGAACTCAACGAATTAAAAAGAAGATAAAGAGGAAATGCGAGTGATAAGCAATTTTTGAGAAGCAGCGCTGGAATACCATCGGGATACCAATGGAAGAATATGATTTTAATGAGTTTATTTTAGACACTACAGAATCATAACTTATACTAAGTTTATGGGCAAGTATAGAAGAATTCGAGAACGATATAGAATGAGGTATCAAAGGATCTACAGATGAGTTTTGATAGACACCAGAAAAATAGCTGGCAAATTGATTGGCAGAGTCTGTATCACAACTAACATCATCTAGTTGAGTTAATAAAGGAATATCGGGGTTTGATTTTAAATTTTTTATGTAACTCCAGAAGTATCTGGAATCGTTTTGAATAGAGGATTCAACAGATTGAATATAGTCACGAAAACATGCTTGGGAAATTTTTTTGCATTGGTTTCTAAGATCAGAATAAATACGATAGTTGTTTAACGATCTAGTAAGTTGATATTCTTTATGAATGAATTTCTTCTTACTAATAAGAAATTTTAATTCTTTAGAGAACCAGACTGGATAATATGTATTTGAGATCTTGGAAGTTGGGACGTATAGGTTTAGGGCATCTTGGAAGTTGGGACGTATAGGTTTAGGGCATCGAATAGAATAGAATAGGATTGTTTTACTTTATTATCTAGATTATTTTTATGAAACACAGAATCTCAATTCAACTCAGACATGTAAGAATTAATGGAGTCATGTTCAGCTTTATACAAGTTTTTTATGGATCGACTATAACTACAAGAAGAAGAACTCTTAATATTTAAATCAATTGAAAGACTATGATGATACGGGTCACATTAGACAATAGATTCCTCACTGCATACTTGCATGCATTTGTATGAGTGTAGGTTTGTCAAAACAAGATCTAATATATTTGAGTATTCATTTTTAACTGAATTAATTTGTCTTAGATTATGTAATGACATAAAATGGATTAGTTTATTAGCAATTTTATTACTACTACTAGCTAGTAGCCAATTAATATTTGGAATGTTGTAATCACCCATTAAAATAAAATTATTGACTTTATAAAAATTACTAATTCTCTCAAGCTCATCAAAATGACTATGTACATCATAGTTGGTATTTGGAGGAATATAAACACGTTCAATAATTATCTTGAAAGACCTAACAGAAAGCATAACAAATATGTTCTATATTATTATTTATCACAGGAATTTCAAAACTAGAATATTTGGTATTAACTGCAAGCAATACATCGCCACCTGCATTTTTAGATTTAGTTAAAGGATTTCTATCAAAGCGAAAAATATTATAATTTTTCATACATAATTCACTACTGTATACTTTAGCAGTCAACCAGGTTTGAGATAATGCTAAAATATCATAATTTTTTTTTTCATTTATTTGTAAGTTACATCTGTATATAAATACAATAGTAAATGTGCGGAAAGATACAAATCACCAGAGTCACTTGTGTGGAGAACTCACCCAGCGATGAGACTCCATAAAAAAAAAACAACAAAACATATGGCTTTACTTAGTTATTCATTAGAGAGTTTCGAGGCCAGCGGCGTTTCAATCGTCTGGGAGGATTATCTGGAAGGGTAGAGGAACTTAGCTGGCGTACTAAAGGATTAGGGTGAGTAGAAAGGGATAGATGGAACTTTTTGTATTTGGTTTTAACAACTTCGTTTATGTAAGGAATATTGATGTAGAGTGAGATTTGATGCATTGACAATTTTTCTGAGGATTTTGGATTGGAATGACTGGATTCGGCGGGAATTGGAATTTTTGGTTGAACCCCATAGTTCAATAGCGTATGTCCACATTGGTTTGAGTGGGACCAGGTAAATCAGTCTTTTATATTGTAGAGATAGTTTAGATCGTCTGCCGAGTAGTAGTGATAATAGTTTAAATCGTGTGTTGAAGTCTTGTCTTTTTAGTCGTGTATGGGGGTTCCAGGTGAGCCGTTTGTCGATGTATAACCCTAAGTAGCGTACATAGTCAGCAGATGGAAGAGAAATACCATTAAAATATTGAGGGGGCAATGTAGTCCATCTTAAATGTAAAAGTAGTGTATTGGCATTTTGTCTCGTTAATTTTTATTCGCCATTTTTTGCTCCAGGTTTCCAGTGAGTTTAAATAGCTTTGAAGATTACTAAATGCAAATACGGGATCATTATGCGTGGAGAGGATTGCAGTGTCAACTGCAAAAGTAGAGAGCAGTAACATCATAATTAAAACAGGAAATAATAAATCTGTACTCACATAATTCCGTATTTAATCCTCTAACATTTTGATAATATAATTAGAAATTTAGTAGTTGTTTGAAATATTATTAACTATTTTCGGGACTCCATTGATGTACTTCATTGTTACATTCTCTCCATTTTTTACTTTATTGTCCAAGGTTATCCTGAGTTCAGCGAAAAACTTTCGTTGTTTTTACTAAACGTTTGTCTTTAGT
Source organism: Triatoma infestans (assembly GCA_011037195.1). Classification (NCBI taxonomy): domain Eukaryota; kingdom Metazoa; phylum Arthropoda; class Insecta; order Hemiptera; family Reduviidae; genus Triatoma; species Triatoma infestans. The sequence continues at coordinate 378,689 of JAAEAF010000301.1, forward strand.
TTTATATTAATGGGAGAATACAAATTTAATAAAATGACTTGGTTTGAGGAAAGTGTAACTAACCTTCATTACATGAATTTCCTGGAAAATAGTTTCGAACAAAAGTGAAAGGTCCCTAATTATTACAGGTATAACAAATTTAATGAAATTTGTCCCAGTTTTTTTATGAATAAGTTGCATAACCATTTTTTGGGTATGTAGAAAATATTGGATTTTATATCTTTAGTTAGTTGGGCACCAGGGTTTCCAGCCAGTCATTTAATCAACTAATAAGAAGGGGAATAAATAAAAGATTAGTAATAAATGAATGATCTAAAGATCTTCTCATTATTAGATTATTATATTCAAGGGGATATTCCCTGCGACCATTCCAGCGGGCCAAAGAAATAATAAATCTAAGGGCAGTACGAACTGGGACCTCCGAGTTGCTGGTCCAGTGCGCTACACTGAGGTAATCCCTTCCTTCTTCCTGGGCTTATGCCATTTTAACTTTGGACGCAGACCTAGTTTGTGTACTGTGTTTGTGCTTTGTGTACTGTTCTGATGAAATGCATGGAAGCTGTGGTAACCCGTGAGTCGCTAGTCCCCAAGTAACTAACTGCATGAAGCAGCATGATCCTTGCGGGCAAAGAACTCATACAAGCAATAAGAAGAGCGAATAAATAATATGCAAAATAAAGCATACATATATTTCCAAATTAAAAGAATGAAGTAAGGTATACCTTTACAAAATAGTAAAACTAGTATTAGAGATACTACACATACGGAAATATTTACATGTACGAAAAATTCTGAAAAGTATGGAAAAGCTCTTTTAATACGAAAAAAGGAAAAATTGGTAAACAACTAACTTAGCTAGCAAAGCTTTCACAGAGCTCATTAGACAGTTATTTTTCGTACGCTAATACTCTCCCATACTTGTAGTCTCTTAGAGTTGGAGAGAAGGTAAGTCAATTCGCTTATCAACTCTAGTTCCCTCTAGCGTCTCAGGCGCTTACTTCGGTCACACATCATTCAGGGCGATGGTACTCCGAGCCTTATTCTTGATAGGACTCAAGATGAGTGACTTGCCTTCCAGAGTCACCTGCTGTAAACATTAACTTGTGGTAGAGTTAGGGCTCTTCGAATTTTAGTTTGCTAAAAAGGGACACTATGGATCAATGAGAGGGTGACTGCGTTTCAAGATTTTACACCGCTCTCTGAAAGCGGCTCCTTGACTTTGAAGGTTATAGTAGTGCGCCTGTTTAGTTTGGGTTCGTACTAAGTTTTCCTCGGCTTCCTCAGCTTCGCCAATTGCTGTTGCTATCCTTTGGTTGGAGGTGAGTCCGTTGATTCTACAGGTACTGATCCGAAATTGGAATTGCATAAGCTCTTTCCTAAAATTAAGATAAGCGGGAGTAAAACTTATGACGAATTTAAGGCAAATATAATTTTGTTTAATTGAGTACCCCAAGATTTATGATTGGAACCTGTATAAGTAGAAATAATGGCCTTTATTGCCAGTTGACTCTCCCCACCGGATTAGCTTGTGGCTAGTGTTTAAGCAAATGATAGTTTTAGCGCAAATGTGTAATTAGGCGGTCAGGTATATAACCTTCACCATAAAAGTAAGGCAATGTAACCTGTGAGAAGTAAGTCAGCATGGTTAGTGTGCATGTATAGCAAGGAAAAAGCATGTGTTGTAAACTCGAAATAAACATTATAATATAAAGTAATTAAGCTTCTGGTTTATTAATATCCTTTACCAGTAAAAAGGGGCTAAGTCTAAACAGCTAGTAAAGTGGAGTGCGGGAATAGGCAATACCGAAAGCTTTGGATAAATCTAACATAAGGCGATGGATGTATAAGAAGTTTCATTGTCTGTATGTTGAATTAGTGGAATTCCCCAGCAGTATTACAGTTTTTTTTAATAACATTATAACTGTTGCAGTAATAGCGAATCACATGAAATCAGTCCTCTTGGAGAAGGTTCATGGAAGACAAGGATGTAGGAAAAGTGTTGCCTAGAACGAAGCAGAAGACCTGTAATATCAGACCAAACTCTTTGCCAAGAACTAGGTGATAGTTAAATGTTCATGAATCAACCTGGAGCACGCCGCTCCAGTTTATCAATGTGACATACTTTGCAAATTTTTAAATACTTTGCAACATCTTGATATAATCGTGGCCAGGAGACAACGTTCTTGAATCGGGCTACAGTTTTATCAATGCCTAAATCTGCAGAATCGGGTCTAACGTGAGAAGAGAGATAATTTTCTGGCGTTCAGCGGGAGCTAAGAAATAAATGCATGTTTAAAATCAAAAAACTCATTTTCACTAGGGCCGAGAACTTCTTAACCTTGCCACGCATGTATATAAACTTAAGTCGCAACAGCCCATGAAGGGCCAAGCTTAGCCAAATGTCGATTACTATGGGGCGAGTGGTATGCACGCCGTAGTTTAGTTCCGGCTTTCGCTACCTAGGGCGCTACAAACGTAGTTTCCTACTTTTTTCATGATGCTGGGTCAACACAGACAATACTCTCCCGGGAATCGAACACTAAATTCTTGCAAAAAGGCTAGCACAGCCACTAGACCAATGCGTGAGGAATAACATATACATATATCAAATAAAATTTATACTTTTTGTATCTCAAAAATAGTTTAGCAAATGTTTTACAAAAGCTGGTGAAATGTATTAATATAGGGCGATTTCCATGAAAGAAGCATTTTGCGAAGTGTGTGTACAATTCGAGCAGATAGTGTTGAACTTCCTTTTCCTCTTAAAGTTATATATATATAAAACAAAGGACAACTCGTTACCAGAGGTAATTACATACGAAACAAGATTTTTACTTTTTCATGTTTCATGGAAATATTATATAACATTAACGCTGGAATATAAAAAGAGAAATTTCAGGATCAAAGAGTAATGAACACAGTATTTGTCCCCCAATTGTTTTTATTGTTACACAACAATAATTATTACGCCAGGCGCACATCCCATGCCCTTAGGATAAAACAGAATGTTCCCTTTTTGAAATGAATGTTCACTAGCCAATCAAGCTATTTCCCTGCTCATCATTCTTTTTCCCTTCTAAACAAAGGAAATATAATAAAATTTTCCTTTACAATTTTACTGTTATTAACAATAACTCCACTGTCTCTTTTATTTTTTACCAAAAAAAAGTGATTCCTCCAAGTGGTTTCCTAGGCAACGTCTTTATTTCGTGCTATGACAAGATGTAATTGAAATTGGAGTAAGTACAATACCATAAAGTCTTATGACTGTTCTACATAGAAAAAAGTTAGTGATGATATCTGGACCAGTTTAGTAGAGAAAGTTTCAGAATGAGAAACTACTTGGAAAAATGATTTGTTTCATTAAATTATTTTTAACTGAATCTGCGCTGGTGCAGACTTAAGCGTTTTTATTATTAAGAAGAGTTCAACCAAAGCTGAGCAATTATTCACATATCTAAAACATGTAAGGGTGAAACGTTTAAGCTGAAAGACAACGAAATGTAAATCAAAGGTATTTAAGTCTTTCAATATTGGAAATATATCTTCCACGCATGAGCGAAAATAAGGATGTTGTTATATAATTGTTTAATGAGGGTGTTCGTAAAAATAATATCTTTCGGTATCGCTCGCATCACTGTACAGTATAGAGTCGATATATTCTTCCTTATAAATTCAAAGTACGTTTTATTGGTGTATTTTCAGATTTTAAAAAATTTTGAACTGCACAGCTTCAATGTTATTCTGTAACTGCTTCAAAGTGAATATTCATGGTTTGAGAAAATGTGAAAAAAAATTCATCATTCCATAACGGGTAAATACGGAAAAAATAAGGGGAGGAGGGAATCTATCTATATATTAATCACAATATTACAAGTTGTCATTTCCCTGTCCCTGATCATTTTTAAGTTTCTACTTTATGATTTTAACGATATTTTGTGATGTGAATTTTAGGTGAATACATCATTGACTAAGATCTACTATTTCTTGTATATTTAAATAAATCAGGTGGTCGAAGTTAATTTATAATTTACCTAATGTGAGTATAATGTAAGTACAAAAAGCACTGACATCAATAGTAATGTGTATTTTATAAATTACTTGCCAATCTGAGAAAAACTGTTTGAGATTTTAAACTCGTAATAAATTATAAACTTATTTAAAATAAATTGGAAAATCAATATATTAAGGGAGTGAAAATTCAAAATTTACTTAGAAAATTGTATTTGTAAATGTATTATCAGTGTAATGTAATTATCAGGGTAATCTTTTAGTCTATTTGATAAAGACAATAAACAACTAAGTGGAAATGTTGGAGTAAGAAATGAGATTTTATTCTTTCCTTGCATAATGGCAAGTCATTCTATTGAGGTGGATTTATTTTGTTCCGCATTAGACATAAATTGGCCGACATTGAATTAGTAGCATTGTTTTCATTGGTAGAGCTGCCATCACCGTTACCACCAACAACTACCAACCATTCATTCTTTGTTTCCTCTCTCAACCTTTCTCTTTTCAATCTTTGGGGACCCATTGCTCACGCACTAAAAACTCTTCCCCACCGAAAAAAGAAAGAAGAGAATGAGAGTAGAGCAAAAACATTCTTTCAGTAGGGTAGTAAGTAGTTTGGTTGGTCGGCCAACTCTTGCATAGGAGCGGCAAAACCTTTAGCATTTAGATGAGCCGCCTCTCCTTTCTTTACAAACCCTCTTATTTCAACCGTCCTCCTCTTCGTTCTGGTCTACTCTTTGCATTCTGATGAGAGACTCAGTACCATACACTGAGTTTTGGGGGTAAAGCGACGAATGAACTGATTGCCACTTATTTTGTAGAATATAGAGTACCTTCATGTATTATATGCAATCCAACCCTCCAATGGATTTTCGATAAAATACAAAAGTGCCAAAAATATTGTATATTGCTTAAAAGTAAATCACAATGTCTGTCCAGATTAGAAGTTATATTATTTTGGAAATACGTACGTATATGATCTAATCTTTTATGAAACATCAATAAAGATTTAAGGTATTTATTTAAACATCCAGATAGATAGAGGCGAACATTGTACATTTTGTTTCGCTAAACTTCTGTCTTCCAGAAATATTTTGCTTTACTAATTTCAATGAACAAGAATGTTGAAGATACAAATTTTCATTAACTTTCCTAAAATTATTTGAAAATAATGCGATTATATTTACTAGGGTATCTGAGCAAAATTGTCAATCCATCTAACTAATTTTACCATTCCAACAGTGTCAGCTGGGGAATTAATGTGTTAGTTTATTATTTTATGGTGTATTGTATAGAAAAATGGCCTCTTCTGTCCTAGATCTCATGTAGAAGTAATGTTATTGAGAGATTTTTTTATGATAATAAAATTCACTTTAAATGATTTTTATCTTTCTTCCACTGTTTTTAATTTCTATTTTTTTTTTGTGTGAGCTCTTCGATTCAAGATGTATTGCACCGAGAAAGCGTACATATGTTCGCAACTAACTCAATTAAATAGTTCATGTTTCATGCAGAAACAACTTATTCCTAGCCACTTCAAACAAAGGCGAAAGATAAGGAATAAGATGAAGGAGTGTATAAAAGACATGACAATAATGGTAAAAGATATATTTCAGACAATGGATATTTATAATGTGATATTTGTGTTTTTTATTATTTTAATATCTGAGAAATTTGTATTAAAACTAAAATTTGTTTATGTACAATTTTTTTTTAATTCAGTTCCTTATAGCCATAAATATTTCACCTTCCTCAGTAACCGCCATTATTTGTGTAATCTTCAATAACTGCTACTTTGGTATTTTCTACGATGGTTTCAGGTTCATCACTATCTTGTTTACGTGGTGTTGAATTACATGACGAATCAAGCACTACTACTGGCCTACAATCTTCATGTTCATCGTCGTTACGCCTTCTAGAACGACGACCCCGTCTAGAAGAACGACGACGATCAGAATAACGATATTCACATAGAAAAGCACGACGGGTGCAATAGGTTTCTTTTACAGAACAATCATTATGATAACAACCATAACCTGGTGATCTTTTACGCCTTGCGCCGCTCCGATAGCTTTCATGTGGTTCAAAACTATCTCTAAACCTATTATTCAGTGTATCTCCATAAGTTAAAATCCTTTCTATAAACCGAGGCAAACCCCTCTCAAAATGATGTTCATCTTCATTTTCTATTCCTGATATAATATTTAACATATTACGGCTAAAATCAAGCATTTGCAATGGATACAAGATGAAATTAGGTAGAAAATGCGACTGAGAATTATAAAAGTCTTCCTCACCATCACTCCTACGCATGAAACCATTCGTATCTCGATATGGATCAGAATAATGTGACGGTTCGCCCTTCTGCATCATAGTTAGCATATTCTTTACGGATGGAGTATCGTGTCTTTCTTCATTTTGACGAGGGCCCTGCAAATACAATATTTTTAGACATTATTTTATGACATATTAACAAAAATTACCTCAAAATATGAAACATGTTGAAATTCAATTCGCCGATTATCGTGAACAATCCTGACAAATAGTGAGTTCTTTAAACCCAAGTACTTTCACACATCAACTACCTGTGAACCCTATGTACATATTGTGTATAGGTTGGAGAAGTATTTGTGAAATTTGTTGAACAATGGTAGTGGCAAGACATTCGAGGAATGGCTACCACACTATATGACTTGTATTATTACTGTTATTCAAAGGAGGAGAGGGCCATACCCTGCGCTATCCAAAGCCTCGATGGGTCCGGTAACTTGTATAATCCGTTGTATCTGGTATGAGTGAGAGAATGAGACAGAGAGAGATGTATGAGGTTAGTGAGCTGGTGAAGGGCGTCATTAGGGAACGAACATCTCAGGAAAATCCAACCTGAAACCCGGTACATGTGTGTTACGTAGATTTTATAGGAACGTTTGTGTCAAGCTCTTTCGTCGAGGAATGCGGCTTTACTGAATTTTATTCGTGGCCATGGAAAACCAATTTAAATAATTAAAATGTACCAAAAAAAAAAGAATAGTGAAGAAAATAAAATGTGTTAGCACGTATAAATGGAAATCGCTTCAGGATGACAACACAAATGGTTCTTTTAGCAAAGGTTAGCAGCGGAGTTGGCTGAATCCGTTTTAGGAGGTACCCAAGACTTGTATTTATGCATCCGGAAAAAAAGTTACCTAGGTTTCGAAGTTATTGGCTTAGAAGAACGAAAAGGATTCCAGGGAAATAGATAATGACGGAAGAAGTAGGGCGAAAGGTGGACGGAAAAGGTGGCACATGAGAAATGGCATAGCACATGAAAGAAGAAGATAAAAATAATTTAAAAAAATCAAAATTGATACGACAAAAATGAATGATAAAAGTTGCCAAAAAATGAAATTTGGAATAAAGTTTGTGTTTGGGATATGAAGAAAAGAATAGGAAATGGCAAAAGAGTATTAGGAATGCTGAAATCAGTTTTGTGGAACGATTATATGTACACTGAACAGAACAAAAACAATCTTATTTATAGCAGCATAGTAGTAAGTATATTACTGTGTATGCAGCAGAAACATTGACTGTCACCGTTATTCATTTAGGACGATAACTTCTGTCCATAGAGATGAACTATTAGAGAACGGCTCTAGTGAGATAATGGATGGATAATGGAAATTAGTGAGTTAAAAGAATATTTCGCGAAGGTTAGAGAAAAACGATTGTAATGGTTTGGATATGTTTATAGATGGACACGGAGAGAATATCTAAACAGATCTGTCAATGGGAAGCAGATCTATGGGTAGGAGAATAAGTAGAAGATCCAAGAAGACCAAGAATGCTGTGCTCCAAGAAAATTATATGGTAACAGTCTTCGAGCAGAGTAAGAGTCGAATAGAGACGATTAGAGAGACTCTTTAAAAGCAATGTTCGTTTTTGAAACCCATTCGTTCGTTTCGTGAAGGAAACCCACATAGTGAGGAAACTTGTAATATAAATGAAACAAATATTGGAAGAAGTTTTACTGTTTAGAATTATTTGAGAACTAGAGGGTGTGTTTTTTTCTTTTTTACAAATGATTATTCTTAATGTTTGCGTCTTGAAGTTAATTTTGAATTATTTCCATATACTTTCGACCCTTAAACTAACTTGACCCTATCGAAAGAATTATGACATTAGATCTAATATATAACAATAATAACATAAAATTATAAAAACAGCACACTTTAAAACCAACCTCGCTATTTGGTAAGGCAGTGGTGATCCCAAATAATAGCAGAGATATAAGCGGTAACAACAACATCTCGATGTAGTGTTCCGACACTAGCACTCTGTTAGGTTTATATAAGCTACAACTAGGTTTGGTTCTACAACTAGGATAATTAATAGCAAGGACATTTTCATAAATCTATTTGTTTTCTTATAGGATGTCGTTCACTTTTTTTTTTAGAATTCAGCACGTTCAATTATTATGTTCGGAAATAAAGGGAAATAGTTAGCACGTTTAACTAATAACTTAAAAGTTTTTCGCCAAAATGTGTTATAAAGGAAAAAAAAAATTAAACAAATGTTTGTCTCAGTATCATTTAATTATTTAAGAACTATTTTGGTTTAATTCATTTTGTGGGCATTAAATGTTACAGTGGGTGCATTGCCTTTGTCTGTTATTGGCCATCTTTCCATTCTATTCCTTTTAGAATACTCGTCATTCTCTGCCTTTTTGTTCTACTACCTTTCCAATCAACATTCTTATAGCCCCTCTCATCTACTGAATATAGGGGTACTGCAATTCTTTCTCAAATCCTGTTAATGGTAAACCCTAATATTTAAAAGTTTATTTAAAATGATGATGCCCCTTTTTTATTAGTTTGAACAATATATATTTTATTTAATTTTTATTTTGCTTTATCTCTTTGGCAATCGTGCCAAATTTTTTAAAAATAAATTTTTAACGGAAATGCATGATTTGAGAAAATGAAAAAAATCTAATGTGGAACATTTTCACGAATTTTATCTTACTCCTTTTAAATTACAGTAACATACAAAATGAACATTTCTCATTTAAATTTCAAGCTTTTTTCATCTAAGCTAACATAAATAATTATACAGGTGGCGGTGGATATAAATACCAAACCTACCAACAGAGGCAGGTACAGAATGATTATATTGTAGAGTGCCAAAAAAAGTAAAGTAATGTAAAGTAATGCCTATTTTTTCAGACAGGCTTAACGTTCAGCTACCAAATTAGGTGTAGTGGACGGGGGCGGAAGCACCTACTTTACTAATAATATTTTTTAAATAAATATAAAATTTAACAGTTATACGCGGGACTTGAACTGGTGTCCTCCCACTTACAAGTCCATGCTCATAACCACTACACCACACCCGCCCCTATATTGTTTAAATAAAATTAAGGGGCGCCATTTTGCCTATAAGTGTGAGAAAAATATTTATGTGTTAAATACTCAATTAATAGAAAATTTCACATATCGATTTTTTTCGTTTGCTAAAAATTTAACTTCCATTTAGCGTATTTATATTGTTTATGTCTATTAGCTAAAAATATTTACACTATTATTGAAAAATTAACGCAGAATTTGCGAAGGACGATCTTGAACTTGTTGGAACTTGCATATACTTCTCTGAAAGAATAGTATAGGCACGCGAGCAGAGCGTTGCTTCAGCTGTGTTTAAAAATGCATAGACTTGTTTATATATATACGAGTATATATATATATATATACACGAGTATATATATATTCTTAAGGTTTTTTTATCCAGGGTGGCAATTTGTCTTTTTGTCTGGGACGACGTAACATCTAGAGCGGGCGCTGATACGAAGTTTAAAAAAAAAAAACATCACAAAAACTGGAGAACAATAATTAGTAAAGATGCACTTCAGGTTGATAGAGTTTGCCCGAAATATTCGTGTCTGGATGGAGAAGAACGAGGTAGGCGGGATGCTAGGTTTGAGCTTCCTGCCACTTTTCAAATTTGAGGTACTCACTTTAGACACACTCACACATGTATACCATTTGCTACTAACAATTTTTTTTTTTCAGGGGACCCCAGAATATGTATTTCGCAAAACAACGCCGTTTCGAGAATCTCTATACTTCTGTTACTAGGAGTATGTGATAGTAAAAATATGTTTATGATGTTAACTTTTATGTATGGGCGTAATTGTTTTTTACTTTCTCTTATTTATGTTTGAGAATGAACAAATAGAAACAAAAAGTTGCGCCATGAAAATGTAAAGTATATTACAGATTATATGTTGTTTAGACATCAACAGAGGATAACCTATTATTATTTTTATTTGAAACGTATTTCCAAATGATTTCTAAAAGTTTTCAGGGAGATTGTTCCACTGGAAAAACATATAATAGAAGCAGATATTGATGTTGAAATGAAAACTTGCCGTTAAACTCACTACAATTTACTTCTAACTGTGGAAGAAAGTTATTAAAGTTACTTATTTTTTTGTTAAATCAAGTAACTAATTTAATTAGTTATTGAAAATTATTAAAGAACTTAGTTCCCGACTGCAAGTAGTACAAATCTGACACATTCAGAAAACACAACTTATGGATGTTCAGACATCCCTATATGCAATAAATATTCCTCATATCGATAATACCTACAGTCATTTCTCTTGAAATACATTTTCAACTTTATATGCTGCAGTGTACTAGTCCTCCCGCAGTTTTTTTGTTTTGTATTCACTTCTTCCCATATCCCTAAGTCGCAGATTCATCGCGTGTGGCGCCTTTATGCAAGCACGCTCAGTAAGACTATCTATATCAGGCTCTCCTAGTACTATACTGTACATTACATCTCTCTTTCTTCTAACCAATCTCTTCATATCCTCACGAATTAATACTATTTCGTGATAGTATACAAACTTCTTGTATATATATACAAACTATAAATTCGCCTTATATAACTTTTAATAATACATTTAACTTCCAATTAAAAGGATTATTATTTAAAAGGAATAATAACAAAAATTATCATCTCTGTATCAATTGCCTTCCTCATCTCCATAGTCCTCATTATCGCATATACGGTAATCTCCAAAAAATCACTTTTAGATCGAGAAAAAATATCACCCTTCTAATTTTTGTGTTCGACCCAAAAAGATCATCACGAATACCTTTCTCAATCCAATTCTTCTTAATCGCAGTTCTCTTCTTATTCTTCAATATTGAAATTGTTATTTTCCTTCCTATAATTATTAACTAAAAATAAGATCACTAATAACCTGATTCATCACTATCGCAGCATTCATTTTAATCCTACTTATTGGATTATACACCATGAATGAAATAACGGAGTATTATAAAGTAATGAAAGTAATCATATAACGTTATATATAAAGTCGTTTTAATTAGAAGCTAAATTATAAATTAAATATATAATAATAAAAGTCAGATTTGTCCTACTTGCAGTCTTTTCAATAACTAAATTAAATTAGTTACTTGATTTAACAAAAAAATAAGTAACTTAAATAACTTTTTTCCACAGTTAAAAGTAAATTGTAGTGAATTTAACGGCAAGTTTTCATTTCAACATCAATATCTGCTACTGTTATATGTTTTTCCAGTGGAAACTCTCCCTGAATACTTTTAAAAATCATTTGGAAAAACGTTTCAAATAAAAGTAATAATAGGTTATCCTCTGTTGATGTCTAAACAACATATTGTAACGTTTTTCTTTCTAAACTAGCTACTGCAACTAGTTTTAAGTGGGTTCGTATAGATAAAATACTCTAAACTTCAATAAAGAAAACACCAATTTATTGCTATACACAATAAATTATTAAATACAACGCTTAATAATAATTATTTCACACTTTAAACCACAAAAGTTCACTTTGTTCACTTTTGTACACTTTTCACAAACTTGTAACTTCGTTTGTAACTGAAAAACTCTCCTCAACTCTCTGTGGTCCCCCTATTTATACCGGTAGAGAACCTTCCAGACTTCTCTCGACTATTCCGGTCAAAACTAGAGCGCCGCTAGCGCTTCCTGCGGCCACTAAGAGAACCTTAGGTACCTCCCTTCTCTCCTAGATGGCACCACTTGCTGCGTTACACTGCTCCCCTCTCAGATCATGGCGTAACTTTTTGTTTAAATCACCCTTTTTAGAATTTTGTTTATTCTCAAACAAAAAAAAAAAACAAATACGCACACATAAAACTTAACATCATAAACATATTGTTACTATTTCTAATTCCTAGAAACATATCGTAAGTATTGAGCTCATGCCAGATTTTCGAAATGATTTCGGAGTTGTTTTGCAGAAATACATGTTCTGGAATCCCCTGAAAAAAAATGTTTGTAGCAAATGGGTCTATATGTATGTGTGAGTGTGTCTAAAGTGAGTACCTCAAAATTGAAAAGTGACAGGAAGCTCAAATCAAGTATTCCATTTAGACACTTCGTCCCCATCCAGACACGAATATTTCGGGCAAACTCCATCAACCGGAAGAGCAATTTCATTGATTATTTTTCTCCAGTTCTTTATGATTTTTTTAAATCTTCATACAAGCGCCCGCCCTAGCGGTTAAGTCGCCCCGGACAAAAAAGACAAATTGCCGCCCGTTAGAAATACATATATGTATGTATATTTTTAAGCAAGTCTATGCATGTCCAAACACAGCTAAAACAACGCTCTGCTTGCGTGCTAATGCTATTCTGTTCACAGAAGTATATGCACGTTCAAACAAGTTTAAGATCGTTGGAAATTCTGCGTTGATTTTTCAATAATAGGGTAAATATTTTTAGCTTTTAAACAAACACAATACAAATAGGTTACGCATTGTAAATTTTGAGCAAACGAAAAAAAATCGATATGAATTTTCTATTAATTCGGTATTTAACACATCAATATTCAATCGCACAGGCAAAATGGGGCCGTAAAATTTTGGCAACGAGGAAAATGACCGGAAATATTGATTTTTTGGGGGTTTTCTGGGTAATAGAACCATTAGGTTTTTCTCTAAAGCATCAGTATGGTTTTACCACCTAATCTAATACAGATTAGATGCATCGTCTGAATTCCAATTTTTTAGAAAATCGATTTAACAGAAGAGGTTAATGAGTTTTTTTTTGTTTTTGTTTTTCGAAAACGGTTATAATGGTTTTTACTTTAAGCAATTCTTCAAACTTCGGATGCTTGTAGCATACATAGAAACGTCATTTGAAACATTTTTCTGAAAAAAAAAACTGTGAGACGTTAATATTGAAATTTGTATGTTCATTATTGGCACTCTACAATATAATCATTCTCTACCTGCCTCTGTTGGTAGGTTTGGCATTTATACGCACTGCCACCTAAATAATTATTTATGTTAACTTAGATGAAGAAAAAAACTTGAAATTTAATGAAAAATGTTCATTTTGTAAATTAATGTAATTAAAAGGAGGAAGACCAAATTCGTGAAATTGTTCCACATTAGATTTTTTTCACTTTCTCAAATCATGTATTTCCATTAAAAACTTATTTTTTAAAAATTTGGCACGACTGCCAAAGAAATAAAGCAAAAAAAAAAAATGTAATGTTCAAACTAATAGAAATGGGGCGTTATCATTTTAAATGAAGTTTTAAATATTCGTGATTACCATTAACAGGATTAGGGAAAGAATGGCAGTACCCCTATATTCAGTAGATGAGAATGTTGACTGGAAAGGCAGTAGAACAAGGGCAGAGAATAACGCGTATTCTAAAAGGAACAGATGGAATGATGACCAATAACAGACAAAGGCAATGCACCCACTGTAACATTTAATGCCCACAAAATGAATTAAACCAAAATAGTTCTTAAATAATTAAATGATACTGAGACAAACATTTGTTTAATTTTTTTTTTTGCTTTATAACACATTTTGGCGAAAAACTTTTAAGTTATTAGTTAAACGTGCTAACTATTTCCCTTTATTTCCGAACATAATAATTGAACGTGCTGAATTCTAAAAAAAAAAGTGAACGACATCCTATAAGAAAACAAATAGAATTATGAAAATGTCCTTGCTGTTAATTATCCTAGTTGTAGAACCAAACCTAGTTGTAACTATATAAACCTAACAGAGTGCTAGTGTCGGAATACTACATCGAGATGTTGTTGTTACCGCTTATATCTCTGCTATTATTTGGGATCACCACTGCCTTACCAAATAGCGAGGTTGGTTTTAAAGTGTGCTGTTTTTATAATTTTAAGTTATTATTGTTATATATTAGATCTAATGTCATAATTCTTTTGATAGGGTCAAGATAGTTTAAGGGTCGAAAGTATATGGAAATAATTCAAAATTAACTTCAAGACGCAAACATTAAGAATAATCATTTGTAAAAAAGAAAAAAAAAAAAAATAACACTCCTTGTTAGTTCTCAAGTAATTCTAAACAGTAAAACTTCTTCCAATATTTGTTTAATTTGTCTTACAAGTTTCCTCACTATGAGGGTTTCCTCAAAAACGAACATTGGTTTTAAAGAGTCTCTCCAATCGTCTCTATTCGACTCTTACTCTGCTCGAAGACTGTTACTATATAAATTTTCTTGTAACACATCATTCTTGGTCTTCTTGGATCTTCTACTTATTCTCCAACACATAGATCTGCTTCCCATTTACAGATCTGTTTAGGTATTCTCTCCGGGTCCATCTATAAACATGTCCAAACCATTATAATATTTTTTCTCTATCCTTCGCGAAATATTCTTTTAACTTCCATTATCTCACTAATTTCCTCCCATCTTCTTCTCTCCACTCTCCGATACTATTGAAGCCGTTCTCCAATAGTTCATCTCTATGGACAGAAGTTATCATCCTAAACGAATAACCTTGACAGTCAATGTTTCTGCTGCATACACAGTAATATACTTTCTACTATACTACTATAAGTTTGTTTTTGTTCTGTTCAGTGTACATATAATCGTTCCCTAAAACTGATTTCAGCATTTCTAATACTCTTTAGCCATTTCCTATTCTTTTCTTCATATCCTTTCATACAAATAAATGAAATATATTCCACAGACATTTCTTCAGAAATTTGTTCTCCTCCAAGGTGGCATTGAAAA
Organism: Triatoma infestans; assembly: GCA_011037195.1. Lineage (NCBI taxonomy): Eukaryota > Metazoa > Arthropoda > Insecta > Hemiptera > Reduviidae > Triatoma > Triatoma infestans. The sequence continues at coordinate 393,762 of JAAEAF010000301.1, forward strand.
GCTTAGATACCAACCTGACCTCCTTCTCAACTCCGTAATTTAAGAGCTCTAAATTAACTCACCCTCTATCTATTGCTTCCTTATTCTTTCTTATTTTCAATTCTTGTTGTATCTCACTTTCCGTCACCACTAGTACTGGGTTCTGATGAACGAAACCATAATAGCCATTCATTATCTTTGCCTCTCTTCGTTTAAAAGGTCATTATAGTAGTAAATTTCAATCTTTATAAAATTTAGTTTGTTTTTTGCTCATTTCTCATTTTTCTCAACACCGGCCAAGCTTTTGATGATCGCTGAGAATCTGAATTAGCATTAAAATCGGAGCGAACTTTATTCTAACTTTCATTTTTTGGCAGAGTTTATCATTCATTTTTGTCCTATTAATTTTGATTTTTTTATAATTATTTTTATCTTGTTCCTTCTTGAGGCTATGCCATTTCTCATGTGCCACCTTTTCCCGTCCACCTTCGCCCTACTTCTTCCGTCATTATCTAATTCTCTAGAATGTTTTTCGTTCTTCCAAACCAATAACTTCGAAACCTAGGTAACTTTTATGTTTTCTCCGGAAAAAATACAATTCTTGTGTACCTCCTAAATAGGATTCACTGAACTCCGCCTCTAACCTTTCCTAAAAGAACCATTTGTGCTATCATCCTGAAGAGATTTCCATTCATAGCTGCTAACATATTTTATTCTCTCCTCTATTCTCTTTTTTGGGACATTTTAATTTTTTAAATTGGCTTTCCATGGCCACAAACATTTGGCCCTTACCACATTATGATCCGAGCCGCAATCTGCCCATCTATACACGTTAATATTTTGTACCTTTATGGAACTGCTTTGTCTCACCTACAAAATCAATTATTGATTTTCGCTCTCTTGTGAGTTGAGTCCAAATAAACTCTTGAAGTCTTTAATTTTCAAAAAATGCATTCATATTATGCTAACCAAACTAATTGCATATCTGTATTAATCTTTCTCCATTTCAATTTAACTCTTCATTTCCAAAACTACACACAGACCCACTATTCTCACCTATTTCGCCTACATAAACATTAATACCCAACGTAAATACTATGTCTTTTATTCGGGGTGTTTCTTCAGTTATCTCTTCTATCATCAACCAGAAGTTTTCTTTATCCTCCTGACAACAATTGTTACAGGAGCATAGCTGCCAAGAATCACACATTCCCTTCCATATAGCGTTATATCAATCAATATTACCCTTTCACGGACAAAATTCCATCCAGTTATTTTATGTCTAATTTTTTTATTTATCAGAAAAGACACTTCCAGCTTTTGCCCTGAAACGAGTTTTCACGCCACTCCAAACTTATATTCAACTTTGTTCTTTTTCATGGTTTCAGACAACACTGTTTTATCCATTCAGTATCTTTTAAGTTCTTCAATCAGCACCTCCCATTTGGTTTAGACTCCTTGATCAATTCAGTATCCTAGAAAGTTTGTTCTTTTCAAGCATTCTACATCGTCCAGCATGTGTTGTAACCGTTTAATCTTTACGGTATTTCCTTCAATCGTTCTTTTAGCAGTGTATGTTTTTGTTGTAGATCGAGTAGCTGGCATGACGCGTCAACCCCCCACCCTGTAGGACCATTTAATTTTAGGATCCCATTTTCCCTAGACTAGCTCTCTTTGTTTCGGCTTTAACGCAAGTCTCCACATTAGTAAATTTACGAGGTTCTCCGTAAAAAAAAATAAAGAGATAAATAAATAAATTGCAAATCATTAAATAAATAGATAAATAAACAAAATATATGTAACGTATGTAAACCCCGTCCTACGAGAAAGTGCTCAGTATAAAGTGTTGGGGCTGACTCGCTACTGTCGCACATCATCATTGGTGGTGTGGCTTTTTATAGGACTCTCCGGGTCACCAGACAGTCCATCTCCCCTATCCGCGGCTACTTATTCAGCTTCTGCTTATCCCTTCTAAATTCAGTTTTTCCGAAAATATGTCTCTTACAATAAGGACGTGGGTCCATCTCCTCGTGGGTCAGTAAACACTTAAAGAAAATTATTGAAGTATTTTTTGAGAATGCCGAGAATAAATGAAATAAAATTCAGTAAAGCCGCATTTCCCGACGAAAAACAGAAACGTTCCTATAAAATCTACGTATCACAATTGAACCGGGTTCCAATTTGGATTTTTTTGAGATTTTCGTTCCCTAATGATGCCCTTCACCAGCTCACTAACCACATGCATCTCACTCTCTCTCTGCCTCACTCACTCACTCATACCAGATTTGTACGTACAACGGATTATACAAGTTACTGAGGCTATGGAGGCTTTCGATAGCGCAGGGTATGGCCCTCTCCTCCTTTGAATAACAGTAATAATACAAGTTGTCTTATAGTGTGGTAGCCATTCTACAAATGTCTTGCCACTATCATTGTTCAACAAATTTCACAAATACTTCTCTAACCTATACACAATATATACATATGGTTTAAGGCAGATGATGTGTGAAAATACTTGGGTTTAAAGAACTCACTATTTGTCAGGATTGTCCACGATAATCGGCGAATTGAATTTCAACATGTTTCATATTTTGAGGTAATTTTTGTTAATATGTCATAAAATAATGTCTAATAATTTTGTATTAGCAGGGCCCTCGTCAAAATGAAGAAAGACACGATACTCCATCCGAAAAGAATATGCTAACCATGATGCAGAAGAGCGAACCGTCACATCATTCTGATCCATATCGAGATACTAATGGTTTCATGCGTAGAAGTGATGGTGAGGAAAACTTATATAATTCTCAATCGCATTTTCTAACTCATTTCATCTTGTATCCATTGCAAATGCTTGATTTTAGCCGTAATATTTTAAATATTATGTCAGGAATAGAAAATGAAGATGAACATCATTTTGTGAGGGGTTTGCCTCGGTTCATAGACAGGATTTTAACCTATGGAGATACACTGAATAATAGGATTAGAGATAGTTTTGAACCACATGAAAGCTATCGGAGCGGCGCAAGGCGTAAAAGATCACCAGGTTATGGTTGTTATCATAATGATTGTTATGCAACAAATTGCGTTCGTCGTGCTTATCTATGTGAACATCCTTATTCTGATCGTCGTCGTTCTTCTAGACGGGGTCGTCGTTCTAGAAGGCGTAACGACGATGAACATGATGATTGTAGGCCAGTAGTAGTGCTTGATTCGTCATGTAATTCATCACCACGTAAACAAGATAGTGATGAACCTGAAACCATCGTAGAAAATACCAAAGTAGCAGTTATTGAGGATTACACAAATAATGGCGGTTACGGAGGAAGGTGAAATATTTATGGCTAAAAGGAACTGAATTAAAAAAAAATTATAATATAAAATTATAATATAATTTAAAAAAAATACATAAAAAAATTTTTAGTTTTAATACAAATTTCTCAGATGTTAAAATAATAAATAACAGAAATATCACATTATAAATATCCATTGTCTGAAATATATCTTTTACCATTATTGTCTAGTCTTTTATACAGTCCTTCATCTTACTCCTTGTTTTTCGCGTTTGTTTGAAGTGCCTAGAATAAGTTGTTTCTTCATGAAACATGAACCAATTAATTGAGATAGTTGGGAACATATGTACGGTTTCTCGGTGCAATGCATCTTGAATCGAAGAGCTCAAACAAAAAAAAAGATATCTAAAACAGTCGAAGAAAGATAAAAATCATTTAAAGTGACTTTTATTATAATAAAAAAATCTCTCAATAACATTATTTCTACATGAGATCTAGGACAGAAGAGGCCATTTTTCTATACAATACACCATAAAAGTAATAAACCAGCACATTATTCCCCAGCTGACACTGTTGGAATGGTAAAATTAGTTGGATGGATTGACAATTTTGCTCAGATACCCTACTAAATAATCGCATAATTTTCAAATAATTTTAGGAAAGTTAATGCTAATAATTTTTTATCTTCAACATTCTTGCTCATTGAAATTAGTAAAGCAAAATATTACTGAATGACAGAAGTTTAGCGAAATAAAATGTACAATGTTCACCTCTATCTATCTGGATGTTTAAGTAAACATCTCAAATCTTTAGTGATGTTGTTCACAAAAGAATAGATCATACACATACGTATTTCCAGAATAATGTTGACAGACATTGTGATTTACTTTTAAGCAATACACAATATTTTTGGCACTTTTGTATTTTATCGAAAATCCATTGGAGGGTTGGATTGCATATAATACTTGAAGGTACTCTATATTATACATAATGAGTGGCAATCAGTTCATTGGTCCCTTTACCCCCAAAACTCAGTGTATGGTCTTGTGTCTCTCATCAGAATGCAAAGAGTAGACCAGGACGATGAGGAGGACGGTTGAAATAAGAGGGTTTGTAAAGAAAGGAGAGGCGCTCATCTAAATCTAAATGTTTTGCCGCTTCTATGCAAGAATTGGCCGACCAACCAAACTACATACTACTCTGAGAACGTTACTTATTACTGAAAGAACGTTTTTACTCTACTCTCATTTTCTTTTTTCTGTTTTTGGTGAGGAAGAGTTTTTAGTGCGTGAGCAATGCGTCCCCAAAGATTTGAAAAGAAAAAGTTTGAGAGAGGAAAGAAAGAATGAATGGTTGGTAGTTGTTGGTGGTAACGGTGATGGCAGCACTACCAATGAAAACAATGCCACTAATTCAATGTCGGCCAATTTATGTCTAATGCGGAACAAAATAAATCCACCTCAATAGAATGACTTGCCATCATGCAAGGTAAGAATAAAATCTCATTTCTTACTCCAACATTTCCGCTTAGTGGTTTATTGTCTTTATCAAATAGACGCAAACATTACCCCGATAATACATTACACTGATAATATATTTACAAATACAATTTTCTAAATAAATTTTCACTTTTCACTCCCTTAATATATTTATTTTCCGATTTATCTTATATATGTTGTTAACTTATTACGAGTGTAAAATCTAAAACAGTTTTTCTCTGTTGGCATTGTAATTTATAAAATACGCATTAATACTGTTGTCAGTGCTTTTTTATACTACCTCAGATTAGGTTAATTATAAATTAACTTCGACCTCCTGATTTATTTAAATATAGAAGACAAAGTAGATCTTAGTCAATGATGTATTCACCTAAAATTCAGATCACAAAATATCGTTAAAATCACAATGTGGGAAGTTAAATATGATCATAAATGGTGCGATGCTCCCACTCTTAGATTCATACACTAATGATGGATTCAATTGAATTTTACATCTATTGCTTAACCTTTGTTGTTTTAAACTGCTGACAGGGATGCCAACTTATAATATTGCGATTAATGTATAGAATAGATTCACTCCTCCACCTATTTTTTCCGTATTTACCCGCCTTGGAATGATGAATATTTTTCACAGTTTCTCAGACTATGAATATTCACTTCGAAGATGTTACAGAATAATATTGAAGCTGGGCCGTTCAAAATTTTTTTTAAATCTGAAAATTAACAAATAAAACGTACTAGAATTGTATAAGGAAGAATAATACATCGAATCTATACTATTCTGTGGTGCGTGCTATACCAACAAAATATTTTTACGAACGCCGTCATGAAATAATTAGAAAATAACATGCTTAATTCGCTCATGCGTGGAAGGTATATTTCCAATATTGAAAGACTTAAATACCTTTCATTTATATTTCGTTGTTTTTCAGCCTAAACGTCTGGCCCATACATGTTTTAGAAAACCAAAAACATTTAAGTCTGCTCCAGCGCAGATACAGTTAAAAATAATTTTATGAAACAAATAATTTTCCTAAGTAGTTTCTCATTCTGAAACTTTCTCTACAAACTCTCTACTGAAATCCTCACTAACTTTTTTCTATGTGACGTCATAAGACGTTTGTGGTATTGTACATACTCCAATTTCAATTACATCTTGTCATAGCACGAAATGAAGACGTTGCCTAGGATATCACACTTTTTTTGGTAAAAAATAAAAGAGACAGTGAGTTATTGTTAATAACAGAAAAATTGCGAACGAAAGTTTTATTATATTTCCTTTGTTTAGAAGGAAAAAAGAATGATGAGCAGTGAAATAGCTTGATTGGCTAGTGAACATTCATTTCAAAAAGGGAACATTCTGTTTTATCCTAAGGGCATGGAATGTGCGCCTGGCGTAATAATTATTGTCGTGTGTAACAATAAAACAATTGGGGGACAAATACTGTGTTCATTACTCTTTGATCCTGAAATTTCTCTTTTTATATTCCAGCGTTAAGGTTATATACTAATTCCATGAAATATGAAAAAGTAAAAAATCTTGTTTCGTATCTAATTACTTCTGGTAACGAGTTGTCCTATGTTATATATATATATATATATAACTTTAAGAGGAAAAGGAAGTTCAACAGTATCTGATCGAATTGTACACACACTTCTCAAAATGCTTCTTTCATGGAAGTTACCCTATAACAATACATTTCACCAGCTTTTGTAAAGCATTTGCTAAACTATTTTTGAGGTACAAAAAGTATAAATTTTATTTGATATATGTATATGTTATTCCTCACGCGTTGGTGTAGTGACTGTGCTAGCCTTTGTGCAAGAATTTTGGGTTCGATTTCCGAGAGAGTATTGTCTGTGTTAACCCAGCATCTTGAAAAAAGGTGGGAAACTACGTTTGTAGCGCCCTAGGTAGCGAAGGCCAGAACTAAACGGCGAGGGAACTACGGCGTGCTTTCAGCACCCCCCATGCGAATCGCCATCTGGCAAGCCTTGGCCCTTCATGGGCTGTTGTGACATAAGTTGTATACATATACGTGGCAATGTTAAAAAGTTCTCGGCCCTAGTGAAAATGAGTTGTTTTTTTTTAAATGCATTTATTTCTTAGCTCCCGCTGAACGCTAGAATATTATCTCTCTTCTCACGTTAGACCCGATTCTGCAGATTTAGGCATTGACAAAGCTGTAGCCCGAATCAAGAACGTTTACCCTTGGCCACGATTATATCAAGATGTTGCAAAATATTTAAAAAGTTGCAGTATATGCCAAATGCATAAACTGGAACAGCGTGCTCCAGGTGGATTCAGAAACCTTTAACTACCACCTCGTCCTTGGCAAAGAGTTTGTTCCGATATTACAGTTCTTCTGCCTCGTTCTAGCCAACACTTTTCCTATATCCTTGTCTTCCAAGAACCTTCTCCAAGAGGACTGATTTCATGTGATTTGCTATTGCTGCAACAGTTATAATGTTATTAATAAAAAATGTAATACTGCTGAGGAACTCCACTAATTCAACATACAGACAATGGAACTCCCTATATCCATCGCCTTATGTTAGATTTATCCAATGGTTTCAGTATTGCCTATTCCCGCACTCCATTTTAATAGCCACAAGTTAACCCGGTGGGGTGAAGCAACTGGCAATAAAGGCCATGATTTCTGCTTATATAGGTTCCAATCATAAATCTTGGGTTACTCAATTAAAAAAAATTATATTTGCCTTAAATTCTCCATAAATTTTACTCCCTTTTATCCTTATTTTAGTAAAGAGCTTATGCAACCGGGTTGCAATTCAAATTTAGGATCAGTACCTAACGAATCTACGGACTCACCACCAACCAAAGGATAGCAACAGCATTTGGCGAAGCTGAGGAAGTTGAGGTCGGGGAAAACTTAGTACAAGCCCGAACTAAGCAGGCGCACTACTATTACCTTCAAAGACGAGGAGCCGCTTTCAAAGCAGGTGTGAAATCTTGAAACGCAGTCACCCAATTAGGCTCGGAGTTCCATTGCCCCGAATGATGTGTGACCGAAGTAAGCGCCTGAGAAGCTAGAGGGAACTAGAGTTACTTGGCGACTCACGGGTTACCACCACAGCTTCCATGCATTTCATCAGAACAGTACACAAAGCAAAAACACAGTTCACAAACTAGGTCTGCGTCCAAAGTTAAAATGGCATAAGCCAAGGAAGAAGGAAGGGATTACCTCAGTGTAGCGCGCTGGATCAGCAACGCGGAGGTCCCAGTTCGTGCTGCCCTTAGATTTACTATTTCTGGGGCCCTCTGGAATGGTCGCAGTGAATATCCTCTTTAAAATAATAATCTAATAATGAGAAGATCTTTTAGTTTTCATTTATTACTAATCTTTTTTTTATTCCCCTTCTTTTTAGTTGATTAAATGACTGGCTGGAAACCCTGATGCCCAACTAACTAAAGATATAAAATCCAATATTTTCTACATACCCGAAAAATAGTTATGCAACTTATTCATAAAAAACAGGGTAAAATTTCATGAAATGTGTTATATCAGCTGTGATAATTAGGGACCTTTCACTTTTTCGGAAAACAAATACTCTACAAGTCCAGAACATGTTCTTTTGGACCATCCTGTACCCTAAATAAACTTCTATTGTGAAACACTCACACGACTTATACCTTGTAGTACAGTTACGAGTATATAATTAAAAAAACAAATTTTCTTGAAACTAAAAGATTTAAGATTTTACCTATTTATCGTAACCTAAATATAGAAGTGGTGGGAGGATATGTACCAACTTACTAACCCAGGTAGGTAGTAAAATGATTACATCATAGTCCAAAAGTGCACGCGAATAACATTAAAACAACATATTACATTGTAGACTGTTGTAGGAGATTATTGCACTGAGACCTGAAAGATCTATTGTGCCCCCGGAGCCATCTCCAATGCATAGCCGGCCTCGAAGCAGTGTTCTCTAGCTACAGACAACACTGCCCATCACAGGACAGTGAGTTGTAGAGGCTACTAGGAAGAGAAAATCTAAGGGCAGCACGAACGCGGGACCTTCGCGTTGCTAGTCCAGCGCGCTATCATTGAGCTAATTTGTGGGACCCTAATTTGTGTACTGTATTTGTCCTTAAGTGTAAAGGCTAGAGTGTATGCATTTAAAGTGTATTCTGTACTTTTCTGACGAAATGCATGGAATACTGAGCTGTGGTAACCCGTGGGGTCGCTACTCCCCAAGTAACTGCATGCAACAGATATTCCTTGCGGGCAACAACATATTATAGAACATTTGAAATTTAACGCTTAAAATTCCGCACAACTATGCAAAATCAATTTTTTTTAGAAAATATTTCAAATAAGAGCTCAGCTTAAGTTCCGGTATCCCCATAACTCCCCCCCCCCAAAAATAATAAATTTCCCAGAGAAGAAGTGATAGCCATTTATATTACTAAAATAGTATGCAATGTTTAAAGAAAAAGTTAGTGTCGTTTTCGACGAATCAGTACGGTGCATTTCCGGTTCATGGATTTTGCCCGATATCTTCGTATCAGATATGGTGGTAGTATATATACGGAATACGAAGTTTGCCTATGATTTTTCGTTTTTGAGATATTTCGTTCGCACTTACACACACACAAATACAGATCATTCGCTGAAATCCTTTTTTCGTACTAAGGAGATTCAATTCCGAAAATTTGACTGATTGCAATATTTCTCTTACCAGGAGTAAGAGAAAATAATAAATATAACAAAAAGAAAAAAAATCTACATAAATGAGCATCAATTTATCTAAACGCTCTTTTCACCAGGACAATATCAACAAAATAAAATAATATTGTTTGAAAATGATTATTCCTTTCATCTAGACTTTTTACAAAACCGTCCAAAACTAACAAAAAACATCTCGCAACATAGAATCCTCAAAACACACTTCAATTTATAGGTTCATCATCTCTACTGCTCTCTAACAAGATCCTGATGAAGGGCGCCAAAAGTACCCAAAAACCTAGAGCAATGATAGATAAACATTTTTTTTTTTTTTGGTCATACGGAGCTTGCTTCTATGTGACTATTTAGAAACCAGTATATCCGATAATTTAAGACTTAAGTGTATATTTTGCTGTAAACATATTTCTATGCTGGCTGAAAATAATAGAAACATTTGCGCTCTACTTAAATCACTCAATTTTTTTTTTTTTTTAAATTTACGTTTCAAAGCAGAGATTGCAAGAAGCAACTTGCAAACAGTTTATTTTAATCAAATATTAATGTAGTTACTCTGGATTAAAGTTGAATGTTTCATTAGTAATTTCTCTTTTATTTAGCACTCTTCAATGGCTTCAACTATCTTTTTATGTTTTAATAAGGAATACCATAAATCAATTTTTAAAAATAAATTTGTTAACAAAAAAATCTTCTTTGAAGCGGTCACTTGACTTCATCTTGGTATTTTTATTAAATGTTTAGCTCGCCTTAATTATACATATTAATGAAGGTGATGGGAACTTCTTACTTGTTTATTTTAGGAAAGAGGAGATAGATGGACAGGCCAAACTTCTCCGTGAAGGATGATCTTTCTCTGACGAAATGTATTAGAAGAAGATCTAATTTGGCGTAGTTATTTATGAGATGCTATACGGTTTGAGTCTCTCTGCTATTACGTAATCATCCACTGGGCTACTTACTATTTTGAACCTGTGGACATATGATTTTAAATATCCAGGGCCCCTAATCAACTGAGTATGTTTATAACTAATTGTTACATCACAATTCTATCCTTGAAGTTATTATTGTCAGTAAGTAAAGTCTGGTATTAGAACCTTTTGCTGTTGATCTCCAGATATTTCCCCACTTTGAAAAGTTGTCTAGTTTAATGGATTTGTGTTTAGAAATTGGTTCTTTACTGTATGAAATGGGTGGGGATAAATGTTTTGAGGTAAGTTTTGAGACTTTCGCAAAATTGATCTCCCATTTTATTTTCACTTGCCCCACCGTGGCTTTTAACCCATCAAATGTAATAGGATCCAAAGAAAGGATCCATAGCAGAGAATGAGAGGTAAAAATGACTGGGCCACTCTCTCGGATTAGAGTGGGAGAAAGTGCATAAATACACCGACGGGAGATAGATATACAACAGAGTTCACTCACCAGTCACAATGTGTCATTTACCTTAACCTTTACCATTCTACCATTTTACTGTAAATTCCAGTATATATTTATCGTATACATGTATATATATATATATATAACCCTGCATTCCAGGTGACAGATTTTTGGTCAATCCGATCTAATCGCGTACACGCTAATTTCTCGTATTTGAGATATTTTGTTCACTTACTCGCTTATATACATAAAATAAAAATAAAAAAAATGATAATTAAACCTTTTCAAATATGAGGAAAGTTTCAAATGCAAACGTTTCGAACCACAAAGTCTTTGCGAATACCAAAGAAGAGGCCTAAAGGTCATTTCGAAAAATAATCAGTAAATAATAGTCAGTGCGCAGTAGGTCAGTAAATATGCTAGCAGGCCAACTTTAGGAAACTTCCGCATAATCAGCAAGTAATCAGCTCATGCGCATGTAATGTTCGTGGTCATGCGTCAGCTTGTACTATCCAATCAACATAAAAAATAAAACAACTTTAACGCTACAAAAAATAAATGCTTGCTAGAAAACCTTTTTAATTGGGAACTATGTTAAGCCCCGTTCCTCCGCCGTTTAGTTCTGAGGAGTCTAAAGTAAACCTAAAATCAACTCTAACAGTTTATTACAATCCACATTCTAAGAAATATATAATCAACTTTCAAGAAATCCAAAACCAGCAATAAAGATTTAAAAATAAACATTCAAGAATTACGAAACTGACAGTAAGCATAATTCAAAAGCCTACTAATAATTATCAAGGAGATAAAAGCACAACTCTCAAGAACTATATCAAACAACAAAAACGTCTTCAGAGCCTTTCATCGAATTCACCACTCATTGATTGTTCACTCTTTCTTCTATACACTCTTTTATCTTCACTCAGTCGCAAGTATTAATTGTTTATAAAACTGAGCCCTATTCATTTCACCAATCAGCATTCCTCCTACTATTAACTCAAAAAACTAGGACCAGCTTAAAACGATACATGTTTATAGATAGCTTTTCGACATAACGTGACTGTGACGATGTAGTAGACTCCAAGGCATGCTTAATGTGCCCAAAAATAAAATAGATGCTGGGCTCGTCAGAAAAGTTGATCAACCATTTTCACAGCACCTGGCCAAAGAAATATAATCATTTAATGATAATATTCATTGATGAATGAATGTTTTGATAAAATAAAATAGAAACAAAACAAATTCATTATCTGATAAGCCACGTTTTAAATGTCGTCATAAAACTTACAGGTGTCTACAATATTGATCATATTTTGAGGATCGTGTTTAAACGATTTTTTCTACTCAATAAAATTCAAATATGCTGTTGATGATGAACAAAGCATTTCATTCACAGCAATAATTATTATGATTCAGTGTTTTTTATATTGAATTCAGTGATGCAAGTAGAAATAGGAAAGGTATTGTGGCTGTTAAAGTAATTCTACGGTAAATCTATGTTGAAGGAGATAAGCGTGTATAGAACTGTTGGTAGGGTACTAATACTTGAATTGTATACGAGTAGAAAATATCCGGGCCGACAAAGGGATCCAAGAGTTACAATTGATTTCTGTTGGCTGGCCAGAACAATACCACCTTTACGTCCTTTTTACACAATAGGTTGGAGATTTGCAATGTACTGTCTTTCTATAACTAGGTACCCGTGTTAGTATGTCTTCTTGAAATGTAGCTTATTGTCCTCTACATGAACAAACCATTCAAACATGTCGGAATAGATGAAAAAGTAATCTTACTTCTCAGAACAGAGATATTGATGTAAGTAATCAACGAGCATTTAATCAGAATTGTATTAGATTACAAAAGTAAGAGCAAAAAAACTTTTATAAAACTATGAAGTTAATTAATACTATTATTATTTCAAACATTGTGGATATGGTACACATAGAAACCATTGATAGGTGCACAGATTTCTAGATAGGAAATAACATTAATACATACCTTGTTGTGTTAAAGGGATGCTTGCACCATCAACAATGAAAAGTTCATTTTCATGGTAAAGGAGAAACAGTGATGTTAACTCTAGATAGAGAATACTATTTACTATGACAACAGGGACTGTGGACCGCTGCTGACTACCATCTAGTCTCATCACAATAGACTGGTTGGTTTGCCTGTTTACTTTCTACTTACTTGCGATGCAATGTTATTGTTACTTGCAAATACTACATACGCTTGTTCATCTCAATTCTCTTACTACCTCCTTCTAACACTTCATCGCAAGTCAATTACAATAGGATATGTTAAAGTAATGGGGGAAAGAGATGGCGCTTATTGTCTGAAGTTTGCGTTTACAAGCTCTTAAACAAATATTGATGCAGTTGTTGCAAGCTTGCATAAGAGATGTAGATTTCCTCTATGCAAATAACATATTCCCCCTCTAATTTACTAACACTATGCTTCCAAAATAAGTAATCAATTTATTACAAAAGTTGCACTTGTTTTACGTTTACCATAATAACTGCTATATTATTTCTGTGTAAACTGTGGCCAAGTTATTGACAGGAGTTCATTATTTAAAACAAAAGGTTAATAAGGTGATGGTATCTCTCACGATAAATATGTCAATCAAATGAAGAAACACGCATATTTACACCAAATAATAAAACTACAGAAATACGAAAACTAAGAAAACCACAACTAAACTTTCGTAAACTGTATATTCCTAAAAGAAAACACCAAGCATTAAAATTGATAAGGAACCTTTTGAAGTAGTGAAAGGATAATGTGGATTATTGCCTGTCATACAGCTGCTACTCTGCCCCCCAGGTTGATTATTTATTTTTTATTACATCTAATTTTTCTCTTTTCAAGAAATACAAAAAATCTGGTGTGAAACAATCACACAACTTTCTCTTACTCTAGTTTTCAAAATTGTAATTGACAAATTGTATAGTTGTTAAACAACTTTAATGATATTCGTCGTATTTCGTCGAAATTCGTCGAAAACTGAAAAAAACCGTTCTGTAAAAACGCACTTCCAGTTTATAAATTAGCTTGAAAATCGGTATTTTAGCAATCTATTTATTTCTAATAAATTTTGTTTGGATGGTAGAATTATATATTCAACTGTGATAACACTTTAGAGGAAAACTTAATTCCACCCCTCCCCAAAAGACCCTAAATGACTTTATCATGAAAAGTGTTACAAATAAAAGTTGTAGCTCTTTATATGTGTAGTTAACTTTGCAAGCTTAAAGAAAATCGTTTTGAGCCGTATTCGAGAAAATACCAGAAAACTAAAAAATACATTTCAGTAAAAACATACTTCCGGTCATTCGATTTTTATCAAACCCGGAATTTCAACAACCCATTTGATTCTAATAAAAAATATTGTTTATATGGCAGAATTGTATAGTAAACTGAAATAGCACTTTAGAGGAAACTTATTCCCACCCCTCCCATAAAAGTGACGTTAATTGAATTTATCCAAGGAAATGATTTAAATAAAAGTTGTCGATTTTTGTATGTGTAGTTGATACAGTAAGTTTCAAGAAAATCGTCTTATCTATTTTTGAGAAAATCACAAAAAAGTGAAAAAAATAACATTTAGTAGAGGGGTACTTCCGGTTGAGGAATTTTGACAGATCCCATGTCTGATGACATAAACGGAATATCAAGTTTGAACTTTCTACGAGTTCTCGTTTTTGAGCTATTCACACATATATTATACATACTTACATACACACACACACACACACACACACACACACACATACACACATTTGGTTGAAAACTCAATTTAGAATAATGGTCACGATTTCTATAAGATGTAGCTAAAAGAGAAATCGAGAATAGAGAAAATAATATTTTTGGATATGATTTTGTAGGTGGGAAAAGGGGGGAACATTCAATATTACAATATAGAATTATTTGGCAATAAGTATCTTAATTGATGATAAGAACAGAATAAAAATATTGTGCAATTTTTGTTTCATTTTTAATGTATATTTTAGATTACATTATTATACAGAATTTATAAGATCAATGTAAACTCATTTTCTTAATAATTAGTATTAATTAATCATTAGATTATAATAAAGGATTTTAGTAGTTGATGAATGTTAGAAATCATCAATATAAAATCAGTAATCGGCACGGCCTTCAATCATCTGCACAGTGTGGTACTTCCGGTAATAGTGTGGATGTAAACAATGTTGAATTGGGTGAGTACGCAACTAGAAATTAATGGAGAGGACTTTAAATAAACATACCTTCCATTCTGTTCAACCTCTGTAATCTTATTGTGAACTAGTTTCTGAGATTATCAACAATATCTTAAAGCCTGCTAAAGATTTATTTGAAAATTTATAACATTAATACTTACGGCCAAAATTCTGTTTGAAAATTTCAATTAAAAAGTTCATGGAATTTCGTTTGCACCCCAATTCACGATTTCCAATAAACATATTTCACTAAAATTAGATTTAATTATTTATTACTTACAATATAGGTTATTTTTAGTGTGGGAGGGGAGGAAACATCTCTGTTAGTACATTTAACTAATTATTACAGCAAATCGACTGACTAGTGCCATGGCCAAAATAGAGTTCAGTTTAATTATTATATTGTTATTTACGGATTATTATATTCCTTAGTTAAGTAATGTCACTTTAGATAATCACCCATTCTTTTATATTACTCCAAACTGATCCCATACATCTCATGCCGATCTAAGTCATTCTCTGCCAGAGATTTCCTCCTCAAAATTTCTTAAACTCACGTTCCCAGTTCTTCCTCGTTTCCTTTTCAATTCTTATGTTTACACCACTCTGTTTTTTTTTCGTCCACTTTCCACCATTGTTTACATCATTGTTAAATAATAACCTGTCCAGTTTTATTTTCTATATACCCATGTTTTCTCAATATCTAAATTGGAAATTTTCTCTTACCCATTCTTTTCTTTTCCTCTCTACTCTTCTCACACCTATCACTGAGTCGACTCAGTGTGCTCAACACCATTCTCATTTTATTAATATTTGAATAATTATATTGCCACTAAATTACCAGATTTCACCATAGTACAGGTAATGAATGTGCTTATCTACCATAGTTTTTCCCATCACATACGTACCTGTACTGTTTGTTAAATTTATTAAATGCTTGTCAACATAATCCGATATTTCTGCTTTCACTTCGGTTACGCTTTGGAACTGGTGCTTTACTGGCTTCTACAATGATATCTGGGCTAGGCCGCCTAGATTTGTTGCAAAGCAGTGGAGATTTTACTCTAGATCCTCCAACTTACGTATATTGGATATGGAGAGGTAAAGTGTTTGGGAATCGACGGGACGATGACAGTTTGGTAAGGGAGAAATATAATTCTCTTCTCGTTTAAGTAGTTTTATTTGTATTATGCAGTGGAAAAGTGAAAATTTTGGTGTGGAAAAAATATTCACATCACTTTCGGAAATGCATAAACGTAATATGGAGTTTCACCATACATATTAAACATAAAAACACGCACACACCAAGGAGCAAAAACCAAAAAACATTTTCACGAACCCAACTATGTACTTTCAGTGAAAACTCAGTCATAATAGCAATTTACCGAAACAAATATACTCGTATTTACTGTTAAATATAAATGTATTCATCAGAGACATTTTCCGGGATAGCCTGCTTCTTTATGGTGGTCATCGACCGGTTTCGGGCCTTCGGCAATCATGAGGATGTTTTTGTCAAAACAGTGTGATAACATAGATTTGCAAATTAAGTTAATAAACGAGTGTATTAATAAAATAGGATTGTATTAACTAAATATCCAATGTCACATTAAACATGATGACAAATTAACAGAAAGATTTAATATTCAGAAGAGGAAAACGCTCTAAACTAACACTTCTAGACAAAAGACAGCTTTACATCTCACTGTATAGCTCCAATTTGGACATACGGACTAGAACTATACGGCACTGCTAAGCGTTCCAACCTCAATAGAATTCAAACCCTTCAGTCAAAAATCCTCCGTCGCATTGTCCACGCCCCTTTTTACGTCCCAATCGCACCATTCATAACGACCTCAAGATCCCGTTTGTCAAGGACCTCGCCAAATCCCGATACAACAAATTCTACAGTCACCTATCCCTCCATCCAAACCCGCTCGTCCAAGCCCTTTATCCAAACTCACTCCCCAAAGACGGCTAAAGCGTTATCACTGGATAAACTGACATTCACGACATTGCATGATACAGTATTCCTTACATCATATTTACTTGTTGCATTTATATAAATCATGCAGTTGTAAATATTCAATAAATAACTAAAAATAAAAGAAGAGGTCAGAAAAGGTGATAACCCATCCTACAAGATGGGTTAAATAATGCGGTTCTTCATGGAGGATAGTTAGAAATTATTATTGACAATTGTAGATGATTAAATAATATGAAAGGATGAATATTAATAAAAGAAAATTTGCGAACGATGTAGCTTAATAGTGACAAATTTAAACGAAATAAGAGGAATGTTTCAGAAACTGATGATGATAGAAGAAAAGGAACTGAAATATTAACGATAAAAAATCCAAATGTACCAATAAAAATGTGTAATGTACCAGTATAAATTGATGTGCATTAATTATGATAATAATAAGGAAGAATTTATGGTAAATGAAAAATTAAATAAATTAAAGAATTAGAGAACTTTATATGTGTAGGCTAGAAGGTTCCCAAAATGTAACCGAAGCGAAAGCAGAAAAATCGGATTAAGTTGACAAGCATTTAATAAATACTAACAGTATTATAGGGCGCCTTCCACTGCGAAAGGGTAATGAGCATGAAAAGCTGAGCGAAACGGAGTAAAATAGTTTTGACCTTCCACTAAAAAAGAGTTTTACATAAAAGAGGTATTTGCCTTCCATTGTCAGCGGGTTCGCAAACCTGGTAGCGGATTGAGCTAAGCGAGAAATGAGATGGAAGGGGTTGATGCTTCCATTATCAGCGGACTGAATGGTCAGCCAGTTCATCACAGCCAATTGGATCGAGCAAGTCGTGATTGAAGTTTTCTTTTTCGTTTTTCTAGTAATAATGTCAGACGATTCCAGTGATGATGACTATATAAATACGATAAGTAAATGCTTGCTACTCTATAGTTATAAGAAAAAGAAGCGTAACAAACCAAGATTTTGGGTGAGCTACCACATTAGAGAGAGACCTATCAAAGGCGATTTACTACGGATATTCTACGATTTACAAGATGATAATCTCTGTCGCTGGTATTCCATAAACAAGGGTATTGTCGCACTGTTTCAATAAAAAGCTCCATTTTATTCAAATACACTACGATACTGCAGTCACAGAACATGTTCAAGAATGAGCTGAAAAAGATATTCGCAGTGGAAGGCGCGCATAAGTAGGGAGGGAGGTAGGGAAGGGCTAGCGGACACCGTTCAAAACTAGCATTGCACAGCGTGACACAACGGCTCCTTTTTCCTCGCTCAGTCCGCTCCGCTGACTCATCTATTGGTGGAAGCACTTCTATGAGATTTGGCGTTGCGAGTCGAACGGAGTCCGTCCCAAATCCGCTCAACTCTGCGACCACTTTTGTAACTCTTTATACTCGTTCAGTCCGCTCCGCTCACTCTTTTCATAGTGGAAGCACTTACATGAAGATAAACCTTTGCGAGTTGAACGGAGTCCGAACGGAGCCCGCTTCGCTCGCAGTGGAAGGCGCCCTTATAGATAGATATATATCTGATGGACAAAACTATGGTAGATAAGCACATTCATTACCTGTACTAGTGTAATGTGGTGAAATCTGGTAATTTAGTGGCATATAATTATTCAAATATAAAATGAGAATGGTGGTGGTGGTGAACACGCTGAATCGACTGATGATAGGTGTGAGAAGAGTGGAGAGGAACAGAAAAGAATGGATAAGAGAAATTTTCCAATTAAGATATTGAGAAAATATTGGTTGATTGAAAATAAAACTGGATAGGTTATTAATTAATGTAAACAATGATGGGAGATGGACGGAAAAGATAACAGAGTGGTGTAAACATAAGAATTGAAAAGGAAACGAGGAAGACCTGGGAACGTAAATTTAAAAAAATTTGAAACTTTGAGGAGGAATACGGTGGCAGCGAATGACTTAGATCGGCATGAGATGAATGAGATCAGTTTGGAGAAATATATAAGAATGGGTGATTATCTAAAGTGACAATACCTATCTAAGGTATATAATAATCCGTAAATAACAAAATAATAATTAAACTGAACTCTAGTTGTTGTGGTGGTTGGTTCCGCAGAGCTGGAAAGCATCAGAGACATTTTCCGTGGTAGCTTGCTTCATTTTATGGTCACCGACCGGTTTCGGGCGTTCGCCCATCTTCAGGATGCGTTTTTCAGACAGTGTGACAACCCAGACTTGCAAGAGCAAACTCAGTTTTACACACTCCAGAGTGTGTAAAATTCTCACCACAGTGTGTGGTGAGAGTGTAAAAGTGTCACAGAGTGTGTAAAACTGAGTTTGCTCTGAGCAAGTCTATGTTGTCACACTGTCTGAGAAACGCATCCTGAAGATGGGCGAACGTCCGAAACCGGTCGATGACCATAAAATGAAGCAGGCTACCACGGAAAATGTCTCTGAAACTGAACTCTATTTTGGACATGGCACTAGTCAGTCGATTTGCTGTAATAATTAGTTAGATGTACTAACAGAGATGTACCCCCCCCACACACACACACACTAAGAATAACCCATATTGTAAGTAATAAAGAATTAAATCTAATTTTAGTGAAATTTGTCTTTTGGTAATCGTGAATTGGGGTGCAAACGAAATTCCATGAACTTTTTAATTGAAATTTTCAAACAGAATTTTGGCCGTAATTATTAATGTTATAAATTTTCAAATAAATCTTGAGCAGGCTTTAAGATATTGACGATAATCTCAGAAACTAGTTCACAGTAGTATTACAGAGGTTGAACAGAAAGGAGGGTATGTTTATTTAAAGTGCTCTCCATTAATTTCTAGTTGCGTACTCACCCAATTCAACATTGTTTACATGTACTACTACTACTACTACTACTACTGGAAGTACCACACGACACACAGCTGCAGATGATTGAACGCCGTGCCGATTACTGATTTTATATTGATGATATCTAACATTCATCAACTAATAAAATGCTTTATTACTATTTACTGATTAATTAATACTAATTACTAAGAAAATGAGTTTAAATTGAAGTTATAGGACAAGAACCCGGGAGCCTCTTTTTAAAAAGATTTATTTAATATGAAGTTACAATTATACTTTTCAAGACAATACACAAGTTACTCTGATAGTTTAACACAATAATATAAGAACTTAGATGCGAACGGTCTGGTGGTGAGCTATGAACTAACTGCCTTCTGGTCGGTGGCTGTATTTATATGAAATCAGCCTCTGCTGACTCGGCATTGGTACTTTTCCTATGGATGCGTCATAACTCCTCCCTCCTTAAGTTTGGAGCTCCTGCGACAAATGGCATGAGAGTCCGGGGTAGGCAGAGGTTGGTGCTTGCTGTAGAGGTATGGTTTGTGGCTGGGTTCCACCTTGCTGTGGATTCAGTTTCCTTCTATAGACATAGTAAAAACATGAGGAACATAGTAATAATAGGAGGGCTATCGCCATTATGCTGTAGTAGTAGATAGTTGCGGAACTGCTGGGTATCTCCTCCAGGTGTTCCAGCGGTTCCATTCGGAGGTTGATTTTGTGCAGATCCTCAAAGGATATGTTCGTGCTGGTATGAGCGAATACTTGTGCAGAAGTCAATATGCTTTTTGAGTCTTTATATACAGGAATGGCTTTACTGTCCAGTAGGGTTTCGTCCTTAGATAATTTTACAAGGCTGGTGTTAGTTAGG
Source organism: Triatoma infestans (assembly GCA_011037195.1). Classification (NCBI taxonomy): domain Eukaryota; kingdom Metazoa; phylum Arthropoda; class Insecta; order Hemiptera; family Reduviidae; genus Triatoma; species Triatoma infestans. Next base: position 414,525 of record JAAEAF010000301.1, read on the forward strand.
AATATGGTGTCGTTACGGTTGTCTTTGCTTACCACGATCCTGTTAGTCCTGAACGTTAGGAAGTGGTCTACAAGAGGGATATACTTAATAAAGGGCGCGCTTGACGTGTAGACTGTCTTGCAGGCTGAGAGGTTGATGTTGGTTATAATTTGTCGAATACAGTCGTCCTGGACGCTGGTCTTGTTGTGGCAGTACATTGCACCGTTGATATCCTCACAGGTGGCTGTAAATAACTCATCTTGGAGGTGTAGGACCAAAGGTGGATGGACGTGCACTGTCATAAGGTGGTTGTCTTTTTCTACAGGGTAGGATAAGAGGAAGTACGTTTCGAAGGAAGAGGTTTTTAGGGGAACGCTAATGAAGTAGTAGATAGTCCAGGTTTTTATTGAGCAGTGCACCTTGCTTAATTGCCAAAGTGCCTCGATGTCTGCTGTTACGAACGTTATATTGTGGGATTTTTGTAATGACTCGAGATCTTTGAGAGAGAAGGTGCTAGGATGTATGGTGTTTAATTTACAGAAATCCAGAGAGTTTTCCATGTCGTCAATATGGTTGGCGATAAGGACCAGGTTCAAGAGGATCGAATTGAATTGCTGATTTAGTTCGACTTGGCTAATTATAGGGTTGGAGAAGAAGGTTGTCATTTTGTCATTGTTAGTTCGTAAATTTGTATATTGTGATTGAATTCTTCAATTACTCGCTTGTTTATTGCCATTTGGGTTTTTAGGTTATTTTGGAGGTGAAAACTGTTTCGTTCAATAGTGTTGATAACCTTGTCGTATCGTTCCTTGTCGTCACTGTCCATATTTCCGGTTAACCAGGAAATGGCTTTGCCTAGGCCGTTAATGAGTCCGCGTTTAGGCCGAGATTTATTAACTGTCAAATGGTCTAGTTTGTTACGAAGATAGTGATAATATTTAAAGAGTGATTTTATCTGTGCTGTCCGGTTGTGCTGATAGGTCGTGCCAATAATGTGATAAATTTTATCTAATTCAATGTCTATTAGTTGTACGTCAGTAACGTGTATAAAAGTATAGTATCTGTCTATGACGTAAACTGGGTTAAGTGCCACGGCTAGAATTCCCGGGCCCTGAGTCAGATCTGTTATCTGTAGGCTTGTAGCTACATTCCCCGCCGTCAGCAGTTGTAGTGTTTGTATTATTGCCGTCAGCATGCAGGATGCGTGAGTCATTGTTCTTATCTGTAACAGGAAGAGTTTGTTGTGTAAACTTTCTAGGTCTTTTTAAGAGATTAGGATGCACTTTAAAGGATTTCCTTTGTGTGGTTACTAATTTAGTTTTCTGAGAATAATTTCCCCTTTTAAACTTTGGCTTGGCTTTGCCGTATTGTTTGTCTCGTATGTAAACTTCGCCTTCCGGAATTTCGATATTTTCTCTGGTCTGATTTAGTCTGTTAGTCCGTGTTTCTTTTTCTTTCTCGATAATTTCCTTAATAGCGCGGGCTACCAATTCCCTACCTTCATGGTATTCTTTAACTTTCTGTTCTAGAACCAGGTCCTGTGCGTAAGTGGTAGTTTGTATGCCGAAGGTGATGTCGTTTGGTGTCATTTTGAGGTTAGAAACTATGGCGTTGTTATAGGCTATTAGTCCTAGTCTTAGAATTTTGTTGAGGGTGTAGTCTTTTCCGTGTTTGATTATATTTAGAATTTCAATTAGTGTCGAGTGGGCTCTGTTTATTAGTCCGTTGGAGTCCGAATGGTTTGGGGTAGTAAAGTGGGTGTCTATGTTATTGTATTTTAGAAAGTTCTCCACTAGTCCGTTTTTAAATTCTGTTCCGTTGTCAAATTGAATTGTCTTAGGGCAAGGGAATAGACTTAGATACTGTTCTAAAGAGGTGACGATTTCGTGAGCAGAGGAGGTTCTAATTGGGTAACCGTATAGTTTTTTGGAGAAACAGTCAATGAGTGTAAAGATTTGCTTCCCGTTGTAGTGTAGTATGTCCCCCTGTAGTCTTTCGAAAGGTTTGGAAGGAGTAGGGGTAATTTCATAAATTTGTCGTATCTGTCTACGCTCGTATTTTACTTCCTTACAAAGAGAACAGTTGTTGATTACTTTTGTTATCTGTTCGAGCATTTTGGGCCAGTAGTAACGTTTGGTTAGGGTTCTGTACACTTCATGTATACAACGGTGTGCGGTTTTGCCGACATGATAATTTTGAATAGTTTCTTCTTGTTCCGAGGAGTCTGTTATGTCTAGTCTTTTGGTGTAGTATCGTTTGAGTTTGACTGTCGGAAATTTGTCTTTTATTATATTGGACAGGTGAACAAAGATTTGGTCGTATATCTGTTCGTCAATGGAGTTTTCTATAGGAGGTGAGCACAGGACGCCGTACGTATGATACGGTTGTAAGTATTCTAGGCAGTATTCGTCTATGTCGTTAGAGTATGGGTACCTAGTGTACCAGTTGTACCTAGTTTTGTTGAAAGGTCTGTCAATTGGGACTTTCGTCTCGGGGTTACCGCGGGTCAGGACAATTTGAAATTTTTCTACGTTGATGCAACGGGTCTTGTCGTCTATTATTTTGATTTGACTGTTAGAGGATTCTTGGGAGTGTTGCGTTTGTAAGCTCTCATTCTCGTCTTCGTCAGTAATGTTTAAAGCTCGTGCTAGGTCTTCTAGGATTTCGTCGCTGGTTTCAGGTGAAGGGGCGGAAAGGAATTCGTTTAGGATTTCTTCGGGATTTGGAGAGGTCTCCACGGCGTTTAAGTTTTGTTCCTCTGGTGGGTTTCGTGATAGTGCGTCTGCTACTACGTTAGTTTTTCCCTGTACGTACTTGACGTCGAAGTCAAAGTATGCCAGTTGTAGTTTCCATCGTATGAGCTTAGAATTTGGCTCTTTGAGATTGTGTAGCCATTGTAGTGGTTTATGGTCGGTCTGTATAGTGAATTTACGTCCGTAGATGTATGGTCTAAAGTGTTTGCAGACCCAAACTATGGCCAGTAGTTCTTTTTCTATAGTGGAATAGTTTTCCTCCTGTCTGTTTAGTGTGCGAGAGGCAAAGGAAATAGGGAGGTCTTTTCCGTCTATGTTCTGGGATAGGACTGCTCCGATAGCATAATTGGAGGCGTCTGTTGTGAGGATAAAGGATTTCTCGAAGTTAGGCAATTGCAGGATGGGACTATTCTGTAAAAGGGATTTCAACGTCTCAAAGGCTTGTTTATAGCTGTAGTCAACTATGATGTCTTTGTCTTTTCTTAGTGAGAGGGTTAGAGGTCTGGCTATCTTGGCATAGTTTTTGATCATCTTTCGGTAGTAGCCTGTAAGTCCGAGAAATTGTTTGATTTGTTTCTGTGTCTTGGGAAGTGGAAATTTCGCAATAGCGTCTAGTTTGGTCGGGTTAGGTTGTATACCCTTGTCGGAAATGATGTGTCCTAAGAAGAGAAGTTCGCGTTTGAAGAATTCCGTCTTGTCAAGTTGAATCTTTAGATTGGGTTGTCTAAGCTTGTCAAAGACCGTCTTAAGGTGCTTTATATGTTCGTCCAAGCTGTCTGAAAAGATAATAATGTCGTCCATGTATACTAGTACGTTAGGGATCCTGGAAAAGAGGGAATTTACGGCTCGTTGAAATGTGGGAGGCGCATTCTTAAGCCCGAAAGGCATGCGCAGGAATTCGTAATGTCCGCTTTCAGTCGAGAATGCTGTCTTGGGAACTGATTCGGGGTCCATTTCGATTTGATGGAACCCGGAAGCTAAGTCAATTGCTGAGAAGTAAGTCGCGCGTCCTATTTTACCGAATAAGTCTTCAATGTTAGGAAGGGGGAATTTGTCCTCGATTGTCTTGTTGTTAAGTTTGCGGTAGTCTATGACCATTCTTATTTTCTTTTTACCGGAGGCGTCTAGTTTCTTTGGTACTACCCAGATGGGGCTGTTGTAGGGGGAATTCGAATGCTGTATTATTTTATTTTCTAGTAGTTTGTCAACTTCGATTTGTACGTCTTTCCGATATATTTCCGGGTACCTATAATTTCGCGTGTATACGGGGTTTTCGTCAGTCGTTCGAATTTTATGTTTCAGTAAGTCCGTGCAGCTTAGTTTGTCATGCTCTCTTTTGATTATTTGGGGGTAGTTCTTTATTAATTCTATTATCTTATTCTTTTCCTCTGAGTTCATGTGCTCAGTTCTTATTAGTTTAGGAATTTCATTTTTTATTTCTCTTAGCCTAAGTTTGTCGGACATTTCGGGACAATTGGTCACTACTACGTCCGGTATGTTTATACTAGTTTCCTGCGGTTCGTCGACATCCATGGGTTCAGGGCAAATGGCCATGACTTCCTTGGACTCAACTTTACACAGAATTTTATTATTGTTAACATTATACAGTCCTTCTTTTACGGTACACTTCTCATTAATTTTTATATCTTCATTTACTAATCCGTACTTTAGTTCTTTATTTCTAATTGGTAATTCTATGAAATTGACACCTTGCTCTATGTTGATTATATTTGGATCGTCGCTTGTGGCGTTAAGGGAGAATTTCAGGGGGATTGTGCCTTGAGGATAGGAAAGGACATTATTGTTTAGGTCTATACTCATGCCAAGTCTTGCATGGTCTTATGGCCTAATAGGATGTCATATTTGTCTGAGAAAGGAAACAAATGGAATTTGGTTTGGAGGTTTACGTTGAAGGTTTCTAGGATGTTAAATTTACATGAGGATTCTCCCTGCTTCTTACCTGCGGGAGTGGAGATTATGAAGGGATCTTTTACTAATAGGGCGTTAGAGGGAACCACATTTGGATTGATATAATTTTCCGACGAGCCTGTGTCTACTAGCCATTTGAGGCCAGATTTGTCTACGAAGTGGGGTAGTGATTTATTTACGAGGTTTAAGCTAAATTCGGGGGGCCTTCTTGGCTCTCGTGGCCATCGTCTAAAAAATGCTCAAATTTTTCGGTTATTCTGTCTATAGAATTTTCTAGGCGGGAAAGTCTGTCCTCATATGTTTTATCTGGTTCGGTATAGTTTTCAGGTGGGTCTTCATTTTGGCAGTGGGTCAGTTCGTGTGGAGAAACATAGTCTTTGAAACGGGGTCTGCCTGCGGTTCGCATGGACACCGTGTTTTGCGAGAAGTAGCCAGGAGGTAGTCTTGGTCGATTAAAGGGGTGATCAGGATTATTTGGATGATTAGGATGGTGGGATTGTCCGACGTTTGGTCGTTGAGGTTGTTGCAGTTGTGGCTGCGGTCTTTGTCTGTAAAGCGAAGTTTGAGGTGTCTGTTCTGTAGGCCTGGGATTATATTCAATTGGTTGGTACTGGTAGTTAGGGGCTTGAGCCATGGTTATGCGTGGTGCGAAGTGTTGTGGATCTTGTCTGTAGGAGTATTGCGGTCTATAAGGCTGTTGGGATTGATTATAGGGGTTTGGTTTTCGGAAGGGTTGGTTGGGCCTTTTGGAAGAATTAGGTTAGCTACGATGAACGAACACTTATTATAAATAACGTTTCGTACCTCGTCCAGAGTGCTGGGATCAAAAATCATGATATGGTTACTTAGTGTAGGGGGTAAGCATTTGTATATATGAAAGATTATCTCTTTGTCGACTCGCGTCATCAGTTGGTTCAGGGCATCCGCTGTCAGTCCGTCTAACTTAAGTCTAATGTAAACTAAGTTTCGCAATTCCTGTACTCTATTGACAAAGTCAATGGGAGACTCTCTAGCGTGCATTTTGGTTTGTAAAATCTCGTCCTTGAATATCTCGTAGGATCTCGAGTCAGCAAAACTTTCCTTTAAAAATTTTAATAGATTTAGTAAATGGTCCACATTGTTAGAGAGAAGGATATTTCTAGCGGGCCCTACTAATTTACTTTTTACTTTTATAAATAGAATGTTATGGTTGTAGTCCCTTTCGACTATATTTTCTGCGCAGACAGTAGCGAAAGCACTTTCAACAATTTCGCAAAAGAATGCTAGCTCGGAGGGGTTGCCGTCAAAGTAAGGTATGTGGTCGTAGTCTTCCTTAGAAATTTTATAATTAATTTGTGCCATTTCGGGGATGGTTTCTTTAGGGAGAACTAATTTGGATGGTTTGAGGATAGATGAGCTACTTACAGATTTGCGTGCTTGTTGACTCGCCAGCTTGCTGTTCTTCGGTTGTCTGAGGATGGTCCTGGTTCCTGTAGGTGGAGAGCTGCGAATAAGCCACTGATGTGGGAGCTTCTAGTCTTCTTTGGATGTGGGACAAACGGTCGCACTGTGAGACAAATGGTCGCACTATTTGTCTTAAGCCTTCGCAGTCCCTGTTCGGGCGCCAGTTATAGGACAAGAACCCGGGAGCCTCTTTTTAAAAAGATTTATTTAATATGAAGCTACAATTATACTTTTCAAGACAATACACAAGTTACTCTGATAGTTTAACACAATAATATAAGAACTTAGATGCGAACGGTCTGGTGGTGAGCTATGAACTAACTGCCTGCTGGTCGGTGGCTGTATTTATATGAAATCAGCCTCTGCTGACTCGGCATTGGTACTTTTCCTATGGATGCGTCATAACTTTGATCTTATAAATTCTGTATAATAATGTAATCTAAAGTATACATTAAAAATGAAACAATAATTGAACAATATATTTATACTGTTCTTATCATCAATTAAGATACTTATCGCCAAATAATTCTGTATTCTAATATTCAATGTTCCCCCTTTTCCCAACTACAAAATCATATGCAAAAATATTATTTTCTCTATTCTCTTTCTCTTTTAGCTACAACTTATTGAAATCGTGTCCATTATTCTAAATTGAGATTTCAACGAAATGAAACTTATGTTCTGATACTTCCTGAACATGTAAAATTGTGAAAAGTGTGTGTGTGTGTGTGTTTTTGTGTGTCTGATGTGCATGTGTGAATAGCTAAAAAACGAAAACTCGTAGAAAGTTCAAACTTGATATTCCGTTTAGGTCATCAAACATGGGATCAGACAGTAGGTAATCTGTCAAAATTACTCAACCGGAAGTACCACTTTACTAAATGTTTATTTCACTTTTTTGTGATTTTTTCAGAAATGGATCCGACGATTTTCTAGAAACTTACCGTATCAACTACCCATACAAAAATCCACAATTTTATTTAAAACATTTCTTTGGAAAAATTCATTATGGCACTTTTGTGGGAGGGGTGGGATTAAGTTTTCCTCTAAAGTGCTATTTCAGTTTACTATACAATTCTGCCATATAAACAATATTTATTAGAATCAAATAGGTTGTTTAAATTCCGGGTTTGATAAAAATCAAATGACTGCAAGTGCGTTTTTACTGAAATGTAATTTTCAGTTTTCTGGTATTTTCTCGAAAACTGCTTAAAGAATTTTGTTTAAACTTGCAATGTGAACTACACACATAATGAGCTACAACTTTTATCCGTAACATTTTTTCTGATACATTCATTTAGGGGGCTTTTGGGGGTGGGGTAGTATTAGGTTTTCCTCTAAACTGCTATCATAGTTAATTAAACAATTCGACCATCAAAACAAAATTAATTAGAAATAAATAGATTGCTAAAATACCGATTTTCAAGGTAATTAATAAACTGGAAGTGCGCTTTTGCTGAACAGTTTTTGTTCAGTATTCGACGAACTAAGAAGAATTTCATTAAAGTTCTTTCACAAACTATACAATTTGTCAATTACAATTTTGAAAACTAGAGTAAGAGAAAGTTGTGTGATTGTTTCACACCAGATTTTTTGTATTTCTTGAAAAGAGAGAAATTAGATGTAATAGAAAATAAATAATAATCTGTGGGGAAGTGTAGTAGCGATATGGTAGGCAATAATCCACACTATCCTTCCACTACTTCAAAAAAGATTCTTTATCAATTTTAAAGCTTAGTGTTTTCTTTTAGGAATATACAGTGTACGAAAATACAGTATCTGTGGTTTTCGTAGTTTTATTATTTGATGTAGATATGCGTATTTCTTCATTTGATCGTGAGAGATATCATCACCTTATTAACCTTTTGTTAAATAATAAACTCCTGTCAATAACTTGGCCACAGCTTACCCAGAAATAATATAGCAGTTATTATGGTAAACGTAAAAAAAGTGCAACTTTTGTAATAAATTGATTACTTATTTTGGAAGCATAGTGTTAGTAAATTAGAGGGGGAATATGTTATTTGCATAAAGGAAATCTACATCTCTTATGCAAGCTTGCAACAACTGCATCAATATTTGTTTAAGAGCTTGTAAACGCAAACATCAGGCAATAAGCGCCATCTCTCTTTCCCCCCATTACTTTATCACATCCTATTGTAATTGACTTGCGATGAAGTGTTAGAAGGAGGTAGTAAGAGAATTGAGATGAACAAGCGTATGTAGTATTTGCAAGTAACAATAACATTGCATCGCAAGTAAGTAGAAAGTAAACAGCAAACCAACCAGTCTATTGTGATGGGACTAGATGGTAGTCAGCAGCGGTCCACAGTCCCTGTTGTCATAGTAAATAGTATTCTCTATCTAGAGTTAACATCACTGTTTCTCCTTTACCATGAAAATGAACTTTTCATTGTTGATGGTGCGAGCATCCCTTTAACAACAAGGTATGTATTAATGTTATTTCCTATCTAGAAATCTGTGCACCTATCAATGGTTTCTATGTGTACCATATCCACAATGTTTGAAATAATAATATTATTAATTAACTTCATAGTTTTATAAAAGTTTTGAAAGTTGCTCTTACTTTTGTAATCTAATACAATTCTGATTAAATGCTCGCTGATTACTTACATCAATATCTCTGTTCTGAGAAGTAAGATTACTTTTTCATCTATTCCGACATGTTTGAATGGTTTGTTCATGTAGAGGACAATAAGCTACATTTCAAGAAGACATACTAACACGGGTGCCTAGTTATAGAAAGACAGGACATTGCAAATCTCCAACCTATTGTGTAAAAAGGACGTAAAGGTGGTATTGTTCTGGCCAGCCAACAGAAATCAATTGTAACTCTTGGATCCCTTTGTCGGCCCGGATATTTTCTACTCGTATACAATCCAAGTATTAGTACCCTACCAACAGTTCTATACACGCTTATCTCCTTCAACATAGATTTACCGTAGAATTACTTTAACAGCCACAATACCTTTCCTATTTCTACTTGCATCACTGAATTCAATATAAAAAACATTGAATCATAATCAATATTGCTGTGAATGAAATGCTTTGTTCATCATCAACAGTATATTTGAATTTTATTGAGTAGAGAAAATCGTTTAAACACGATCCTCAAAATATGATCAATATTGTATACGACCTGTAAGTTTTATGACGACATTTAAAACGTGGCTTATCAGATAATGAATTTGTTTTGTTTCTATTTTATTTTATCAAAACATTCATTCATCAATGAATATTATCATTAAATGATTATATTTCTTTGGCCAGGAGCTGTGAAAATGGTTGATCAACTTTTCTGACGAGTCCAGCATCTGTTTTATTTTTCGGCAGATTAAGCATGCCTTGGAGTCTACTACATCGTCAGAGTCACGTTATGTCGAAAAGCTATCTATAAACATGGATCGTTTTAAGCTGGTCCTATTTTTTTGAGTTAGTAGTAGGAGGAATGCTAATTGGTGAATTGGGCTCAGTTTTATATACAATTAATGCTTGTGACTGAGTGAAGATAAAAGAGTGTATAGAAGAAAGAGAGAACAAGCAATGAGTGATGAATTCGATGAAGAATGATAGCCTAGGCTAGTTAAAAAGCGTAGCTTCATGAGCCATATTTTTGCTTGTTCTATTGGTCAATTCAATTAGCTAGTTTAACTGGGTACCTTTATGAGAATAGAAAAAATGCTCTGAAGACACTTTTGTTGCTTGATATAGTTCGTTGAGAGTTGTGCTTTTATCTCCTTGATAATTATTAGTTGGCTATTGAATTATGCTTACTGACTGTTTCTTAATCCTTGAACGTTTATTTTTAACTCTTGATTGCTGGTTTTGGATTTCTTGAAAGTTGATTATATATTTCTCGGAATGTTGATTGTAATAAAATGTTAGAGTTGATTTTAGGTTCACTTTAGACTCCTCACAACTAAACGGCGGGCCAGGTTGTCTGGCAAGTATTGACTCTTTGTAGCGTTAAAGTTTTTTATTGTAATCGTGTCAAATTTTCGATATCGAGTTTTCATCGGAAATATCCGTTTTGAGTTCCCCTGAGTCCAAAAAAGTGGTTTTTAGCAAGTGGTCTGTGTGTGTGTGTATGTATGTATGTATGTATATGAACAGCATAGCTCAAAAACGAAAAACCGTAGAAAGTTGAAACTTGATATTCCGTTTAGTATCACGGTGGGATCTGACACTACGTTATCTGTCAAAATTCCTTAACCGGAAGTACCTTTACTAGTTAAATTCTTTACTTTTTTGCGATTTTCTCAAAAATGGCTCCGACGATTTTCTTTAAACTTTTCACATCAACCACACAGACAATGAGCTACAACTTTTATTAGAAACATTTCCCCGGGAAAATGCACTGAAGGGCACTTTTGGGGGAGGGGTGGAGTTAGGTTTCTATCTAAAGTGCTATTTCAGTTTATTAGACAATTCTGTCATCTAAATAATGTTAATTAGAATTAAATATGTTGTTGAAATTCCGAGTTTGAAAAAAATCGGATAACCGGAAGTGCGATTACTTTACCACTTTACTAAATGATTTATTCACTTTTTCGCAATTTTCTCAAAAATGGCTCCGACGATTTTTTTGAAACTTCGTATATAAACTAAACATGCAAAGATCTACAACTTTTATCTAAAACATTTCTCTGGAAAATTCTTTTAAGGGCACTTTTACGGGAGGGGTGGGGTTAGATTTTCATCAAAGTGCTATCTAGTTGATTATACAATTCTATCATCCAAACATAATTAGTTTATAAATAAATAGATGGCTTAAATTCCGAGTTTCAAGAAAATTAGTAAACCGGAAGTGCGCTTTTACTGAACAGTTTTTTTCAGTTTTCGACGAATTTCATTAAATTTCGTACACAAAGTATAAAATTTGTCAATTATCATTTTCAGAACTGGAGTAAGAGAAAGTTGTGTGAGTATTTCACACCAGATTTTTTTATTTATTGTTGATTGGATAGTACTAGCTGAAGCATGAGCATTACATGCGCATGAGCTGATTGCTTGCTAATTATGCGGAAGATTCCTAAAGTTGACCTGCTAGCATATTTACTGACCCACTGCGCACTGACTATTATTTACTGATTATTTTTCGAAATGACCTTTAGGCCTCTACTTTGGTATTCGCAAAGACTTTATGGTTTGGAAACGTTTGCATTTGAAACATTCCTAATATTTGAATAGGTTAAATTATCATTTTTTTTTTTTAATTGTGTATGTGTGTGTATGTGTGTGTAAGCGAGTAAGTGAACAAAATATCTCAAATACGAGAAATTAATATGAAGTATGTACGCGTTTATGTCGGATCGACCAAAAATCCGTCAATTGGAATGCAACTGCAACGTTATTAAAAGTTTTTTTTTTTAGTTTTTCGAAATCAGCAGAAACAATTCTTTTCTTTTTAATTTGCATACTAACTAGTCACTGAAATGCATACACACAAGTATATATATATATATATATGTGTAGGACAAATGTATACTTTGTATAATGTGTATGATGAAGGAGCGAAATGGTTTGGTTTGAATGAACAAACTAAATATGGCTGAAAACTGTATAACTGTATAATGTTAAAAGTGACACTGACTGCCTGGACTTTACAGTAAAATGGTAGACTTAAGGTAAATGACATGTTGTGACGGGCGAGTAAACTCTGTTGTATATCTATCTCTCGTCGCTGTATTTATGCAGTTTCTCCCACTCTAATCCGAGAGAGTGGCCCTGTCACTTTTGCCTCTATTTCTCTGCTATGGATCCTTTCATTGGATCCTATTACATTTAAATGGATTAAAAGCCACTGTGGGACAATTGAAAATGAAGTTGGAGATCAACTTGCGAAAGTTGCCTCAAAACATTTATCCATGGACATTTAAAATCTTATGTCTACAGGTTCAAAATGGTAAGTAGCCCAATGTGTGCTTGCGCAATAGCAGAGAGACTCAAACCGTATAGCATCTCATAAATAACTACGCCAAATTAGATCTTCTTCTAATACATTTCATCAGAGAGAGATCATCCTTCACGGAGAAGTTTGGCCTGTCCATCTATCTCCTCTTTCCTAAAATAAACAAGTAAGAAGTTCCCATCACCTTCATTAATATGTATAATCAAGGCGAGCTAAACATTTAATAAACATACCAAGATGAAGTCAAGTGACCGCTTCAAAGAAGATTTTTTTGTTAACAAATTTATTTTATAAAATTGATTTATGGTATTCCTTATTAAAACATAAAAAGATAGTTAAAGCCATTGAAGAGTGCTAAACAAAAGAGAAATTACTAATGAAACATTCAACTTTAATCCAGAGTAACTACATTAATATTTGATTAAAATAAACTGTTTGCAAGTTGCTTCTTGCAATCTCTGCTTTGAAACGTAAATTTAAAAAAAAAAAAAATTGAGTGATTTAAGTAGAGCGCAAATGTTTCTATTATTTTCAGCCAGCATAGAAATATGTTTACAGCAAAATATACACTTAAGTCTTAAATTATCGGATATACTGGTTTCTAAATAGTCACATAGAAGCAAGCTCCGTATGACCAAAAAAAAAAAAAATGTTTATCTATCATTGCTCTAGGTTTTTGGGTACTTTTGGCGCCCTTCATCAGGATCTTGTTAGAGAGCAGTAGAGATGATGAACCTATAAATTGAAGTGTGTTTTGAGGATTCTATGTTGCGAGATGTTTTTTGTTAGTTTTGGACGGTTTTGTAAAAAGTCTAGATGAAAGGAATAATCATTTTTAAACAATATTATTTTATTTTGTTGATATTGTCCTGGTGAAAAGAGCGTTTAGATAAATTGATGCTCATTTATGTAGATTTTGTTGTTTTATTGTTGTATTTATTATTTTCTCTTACTCCTGGTAAGAGAAATATTGCAATCAGTCAAATTTTTGGAATTGAAATTTTAAGGTCTTCTGAGCAAGAAAATAATGGTTTTAGTGAATGATCTGTATTTGTGTGTGTGTGAGTGTGAACTAAATACCTGAAAAACGAAAAATCATAGGAAGCCGAAACTTCGCATTCCGTATGTATACTAACCAACATATCTGATACGAAGCTATCGGGCAAAATCCATCAACCGGAAATGCACCGTTACGGTGATTCGTTGAAAACGACACCAACTTTTTCTTTAAACATGGCATACTATTTTAATAAAATAAATGGCTATCACTTCTTCCCTGGGAAATTTATTTTGTGGGGGGGGAGGGAGTTATGGGGAAACCGGAACGTTAACCTTCGCTCTTATTTGAAACATATTCTTCAAAAAAATTAATTTTACATAGTTGTGCGGAATTTTTGGTTTCCTAGAAATATGTTTCAAATAAATGTTGTATGTGTAGTTGATGTTCCAAGTTTGAAGAAAATCGTTGGAGCCATTTTTGAGAACATCGCAAAAAAGTAAAATAAACAATAGTAAAGTGGTACTTCCGGTTGTGGAATTTTGACACATAACGTTCTGTCAGATTGCATGGTGATACCTAAACGGAATATCAAGTTTCAACTTTCTACGATTTTTCGTTTTTGATCTATGCTGTTCGAATACATACACACACACACACACACACACAGACCATTTGCTCAAATCCACTTTTTTTGACTCAGGGGCCCTTAAAAACGGATATTTCCGGTGGAAACTCGATAACGAAAATTTGACACGATTACAATACTTCCTCTTACTAGGAGTAAGAGAAAGTAAAAATCAAAGAAATTTGTTTCAGCGCGATCGCAGTATAATAAAAAAAAAAAAGACAATTCCTTACAATGAAAAAAAAAATAGAAAAAGTGACAATCATAATATTTTTTCTTACAGCAGCAAGAGAAAGTAAGAAACTATTAAATTAAGTAACCTATCAACATTATAATGAAAAACAGTTAATAGTCGGAGAAAAAGCAACGGCGCCACTCCAAATCACAATACTATTTACATAAATACCGTCCCTTAATATTACTGAAAATGTTCTCAGAATTAACAAGACTATTAACTTAATCTTACTCCATCAGATGATTCTGACATCAACAATTATATTACCACAATTTTCATAAGAAGCTAAGCCACAAATAGATAATAATAATAATGATAATTGTTTTACTGTTAAATTTTAAAATCAGCAATGAAATGTTGATAATAAAAATTACTTTGTGATAATCTTCGTAATTAATGTGGATAAATTATAAAGATTTTAAAAACAATAATTATAATAAATAACACCGCAAAGTAAACAATCCTTTCAAAATCTCCAATCCATTTTCAGTACTAAAATACTAGGATTATCGCCAGAACGAACAAAAAGGATTACTCAATTGCACCAATAAATTTTTTAAAGGACTTATTCACTCTTTGCTCTCAGTTACATCCCTTCTCATCCAACTTCTCCCTACTCTAAAAGATTTACCTCAGGGATTTACTCCGAGGTTGAGGTCATAAATAACACAGCAGTTGCAGGCAAACCTGTGTTGGCCCTGCCCAACACACATGTAACATACATAAAGGGCTAGTTCTATAAGTTAAAAATAAATAAAGTAAAAAAAAGATAAAAAGAACGTTGCATCAAACAATAAAGTGGAAGAATCAAAATTATTATTATTATTAATTTTTAATGTTTAATGTAAAATCTAATAATTAATTTGCATGCGAAAAAATTGTACAGTTTGTACAAACCACTGTCTACTGCAAACAGCCAGTAGATCGAATGATTTCCATCTTAATTTATTTTTTCTAGCGTATCGATATGTTTTTATAGAAAAAATAATGTAACTCTTTATTATCATTATTATAAAATATTGAAATAATTTCTGATTTTATGACATTGTTTTAAGAATGGGATTAGGATTTACATTGCAACTTTCAAATTGGCGCAATGGTCCAAATTTAAAAATCTTGCCTGTTGATACTGAATATTGTGGGGGAAATTTCGCTGTTCCCAACAACAGTGTTATGAGTTTGCAAAAATCCGTTAATAATTGCAGCTACTTGACCTACTCATGACTTTCGCTCTCCCCACCAGCCCTAAGAGGACGCTGTGACCTCAGATGAAAATCAAATTTGGATCTTCTACGCAAATATTTCAGAAAAAATAATTTAACACCATTAAGGTTTGTACCTTAGATTAAACTATCTGTGTAAGTATATAAACAAATCTGGCACTATTTAATTCAAAAATGTCGAACTATGTAAAGAACCGTCCCACAACTTCATTATTCAGTATTTCAATTCAATTTCAACGATTCAATCATTTCGACAAGACTATTAACTTAATCTTACTCCATCAGGTGTTTCTGACATCAACAATTTTATATTATCACAATAAGCATAAGAAGCTAAGCCACAATAAGATAATAATATTAATGATTTCATTGGTTTCGAGACGAAAAACTTCTCGCATTCTATTCATGACTGCTTCATATATTTCAAAATGCTGTCTATCGAGAAAATTTGCCATAGTGTAGAGAAAAGACCGTAATCAAATGGAGCAGCATCTGGGCTAATGGCAGGGTGAGGGAAAAGGCTTACTCCCTCCAATTCTGGTAATTTCACCTACGTCAAACGCGAACGAAGGGCTAGGCGTTGCCATGTTGCACCGTAGCTTTATTTCGGTTATTTACAGGAAGTACCTTACTTTTAAGAATGTTCAAATCCAAATTGTTCAGTAAAAGTTCAGGATCCACAGTTCTGCCGTCTGGAACAAGCTCAAAATGCAAAACACCTTTAAACTTCCACTAAACGTAAAGAATAATCTTTTCTTCGAAGAGATTTTGGCTAACCTCTGGTTGGGCTATATGGCCTTGTGCTATCCAATGATTACGTGTGTTTGGATTATTCAAAAATATCCCCTTTTTATCAATTCATGAGGATTTGAATTCGGTAATCCCGTTTTAAATTCCTGATATCCAGCTTTCTGAAGTAGATACTCTTCTAGAAGCATGCGGTTCGTGCTTCATAATTTCGAGCAAATATATTCATCATCACTACCGAAGAATAATCATCTGATCTTGGCTTATCTTGAAGGGTGGTGGTGTCGCCACATTTGCAACGATTAAATCAAAACGCTGTCGAATTTCGGTACACTTTCCCCCCCCAGCATACAAGCTATTTCACTCACACCTTTCCGTTTAGTACTATTTTCCATTAATGTCTCAGAAGACCACGAATAACAAATTTTTCTTAGGATATTTTGGTGGCAGCAAATGAAAGATAAAGACGTTTGTGAACATAATTGAATAAAGGACTAACAAAGTAAACACTGATGTAAATTACATAAACAAAACCAACAAACACGATTCTGGCTA
Source organism: Triatoma infestans (assembly GCA_011037195.1). NCBI lineage: Eukaryota > Metazoa > Arthropoda > Insecta > Hemiptera > Reduviidae > Triatoma > Triatoma infestans. The sequence goes on from JAAEAF010000301.1 coordinate 430,946, forward strand.
AAGACGATAGCAGTCGATGGCATTAAATACTATATAAAAAAAATAATAAAAAAGTACAATAAAACTAGGATTCACATTAACTGACTTTAAAAATTTTTATATACAAAAAATATTAAAGATCTACGACATGATTGCTGATAGACAGAATGGCAGTCAAATTTATAATATGAAGTGAAACTGTAAATTAAACGTGGGAGAGACACAATTTGATTTATAAATAAAAGATTTTTAAATTATTATCATTCTTCTTAAATTATGTACACTAAGTGGACATACTGGATGATGATGCCAGAAATTCAGGTTTTAAAAGTAGGAAGACTTTTATATAGAGGCCTTGTTAGAAAGATCATTGAGGAGGTGTGCATAATAATTGGGTTTTAGTGTCACAACACTTGGTATTGATTATGAGGAAAGGAGTATCAAAAGTTTTATTTTAGCGATTTTATTGATATGTCCATTGGAAAGAAGAGATACTTAACAATCTGTGAAAATCATGTGCGATGGATGCAAGAAATATAAAAATATATTTAATTTAAAAAAAAATCAAAATTAAGAAGAATATTGACATTCCCTTGCAAAAGGAAAAACCAGGTAGAAGAAGTCCAGTTAATGGAAGAGTTCATGAACCTTGATAGCATTGTTTATCAAGGTTCATGAATGAGAACCCTTCTTCTCACAGGGGAGGAATTCAACGACAAGACATTCCTTCAGGACAATTTTGTTGTAGACACCAAGGAGAACACATCAGAACTGTGCCAGTTAAAGTTATAATATAAGAGTTTATTCCAATTAATTTCAGTATACTTATAAGCATATTATGGTGATATTTTAAAGTAACTTAATTTCACTTAGAGAATATTTCTATTTTAAAAACAATGTGATCTCTTGATTATTTCCAATGCTATCAAGGTTCATGAACTCTCCCACCAATAACTGGACTTCTTCTACCTGGCTTGTCCTTTTGCAAAGGAATGTGAATATTCTTCTTAATTTTGATTTTTTTTTAAATTAAATATATTTTTATATTTCTTGCATCCATCACACATGCTATCAGTAACAGGCTTTTCTTTATAAAATAATAAATACCAGTTGGAATCAAAGCATGATTTTTGCATGTGTAATGACATGACAAGGTCATAGCAATGTCAAACCTTCACAACACATAACAAAGAAAGAATAATTTATAATTAGTGGCCTAGCCGGCTGCTGTCTTCAAGACAAGGCCGCGGCCAAACAAACAAAACCAAGGGTCAATACTTTACATCAAAGCAAGCAACCGCTAAGGCTGGCCACTGACCTAAATCACTGGTCACCGAAATAACCAAGGTCGCACACTAGGACAGATGTCTTGGTGTGAGTGTTGCTAACACTAATATATAAACTTCGCCCCATTGGAAGAGGGGATGATTATATGATTATACTTCAGTACGTCTTCAAGACTATTGTACGAGCAGCAGTTTCCGCGTCCCTATACAGTTTTTATTTATACTTACTTATTTCCTTAGTTGTGCGTCTTAGTTCATTTATTTTAATCATTCTAAATTATTAGTTATTTATCTCCTATTTATTTCTAAGTATTTCTTGTTAATAGTTACCATTACACGTTTAAATTATTGTACAAATACAGTCTCCGTGTTAATAATTCGAGCACTAACTTCCAAAAATCTCTAAACTAACTTCCGCCCTCTTCAAGACATCTACTACATACCTCAGGAATCACAATAAACGATTCCACTACACATAGATATGTTAAATTTTTCAAAATGAAGAATGAAATTAGTGATTTATATATCATATATTTATTTATGTACATGTTTGAACATGTTCTGTATCCTGTAATATGTTTTACCTCTCTATTTCATCTTCTTCATGTGCAAATATTTATATATAGCTGAATGAAGTGGTAAGAAAGTGTATGTACTCTACACACATATGTGTATGCGGATAATAAAGCAGAACATTTTCATACCTGTGACTTACATAAATTTTCTCCAAATAAATTGAACTTTGCACCTACAGAATACATATATGTCTTGTTTAAAATAAATCCACGTAGGGACTGATCCAATAAGCTTGGTATGGAGGTATGGTTAGAGAGGAGAAAATATATAGATAGAAGATAGAAGGATAGTATTGGAGCCTCAATGCTTTTGCTGAGGGTACACTGAGGAGGCTGTTGAATTATATATATAAGAGAGATAGAGAAGGAGGGTGGAAGAAAGATAGCGTGAGATGCGGTTTAGTACAAGATTGACATAGGTGTGTACAGATTGTCGCCGGATTGGCAACATCACTACATATATTTGATTAAATTATACAAATCTTCCCACGCTATTTCTGTCATGGTTATTTTCGCTCTATCACAACAAACAACCAATCATCTAATTTAGATTTGTTATAGTCAGCCCGCATGTTACAGTTCATTGTATTGACGTGTAAACTACGTCTTTTCTTCTCAATTCCTCAACAGAGCAAAGTGCCATACTGTAGGCGATATTAATGTAAAATGATGTAAAGTAATAAACAGCATTCATGACACCCTTATTTAAGCGAGTTTAGAAAATCGTTGTACTCTTATGTCATGATTCTACAAATTCAATATAACAAAAAAATAGTTTCCAAAGTTAGGGCAAAAAATTATAATTTTTCAAAAGGAGTTCACTGTACAGTGCCGATTTATTCTCCATTATTGCTACTTGTTTACTGTAATAACATATTAGTACATTTAGTACATATTAGTTAGTACATTTATCCTGATTCTTTTTATTAATCGGATTAGCATATGTCTGACATTTTCATTATTTTTAGTTATTTCTATTCATAAATTTCCCTGCTTCTTCATTAATGTAATTAAATTAAATTTAAACATAAAATGTATTACAATATTCCTATTTAATATGAAAACAATAATTAGTTGGCTTCTCGACCAATTGATGGTAAAAAAAACAAAACCAAAAAGTAAATTTTGTAATTGTTTTTTATTATGACAGTTCGACGTTTCGACATACTTTGTTTGTCTTCTTCAGGAACAATACAAAACAAAATTAAAGAAAAAACAAAATTATATCATGAAACACAAACAAAAACCAAATACATAGGTGAGATTACAGTAGTAATGCTAAGTCTGTAATGAAGTTTTACACTTACTTCAGGAATCGCTCTCTCAAACTCTGTGCCTGTGATAGAAATTTGCATTTATTCTAGATATACATCTGATTATTAAGATATAGTTGTGATATTGTTATGTACTTAAATTTGCTTAGAGAATAATATATCTATTTTAAAAAACAGTGGTGCTCTCTTGATTATTGCTAATACTTCTATCTTAAACAAACATACATACAAGCCCTTTTACAGCACCGCTCAAGCCACTACAAATACACAACATCACCAAAAACATTTCATTGGTGCCAGCTGTTTGGGATATTTTCAACCAGAATCCACAAATTAACAAGCACATAAAATTTGGGATATTTTCCAAGCCACTACAAATACCAACATCACCAAAAACATTTCAGAATATATATAGAGATACATTCGTTCGCGTAGATGACAACAGCCATTCTAACAATGTGGTGGATATAAGAGCTGTTGGAAATAATAGAATGAAAATTGTAATAAAAGTAAACTATAAGTATTTATATGACCATCTTTGTTTTCAAAAAAGGAATTTAAAAGCCTACATACCGGATCATTTGATTCATTCAAAAGCTTGATGGAAACGTCCTTTAGTTTAAGTTGCAATAAGAGAATAATTTGATAGAGGTACTGAATAATTAGTATCAGAGTTTGTTTTACCATCTTATACAGAATATTGGTCTTTAGATTAGTGGTATATGATAGCTCTTCATTTACCATTTCCCTCTTCATCGACTAGTTCATAACCAGAAACTATGCAGAAACTAACCAGAATGCAATCCTTCATACACTGCTTCTCCATCTTTAAATAAGAATTTCTAATGGATACGAAAGATATAAAGTTAGCATCATTCCAGCACGAAGGGATTAGCTTGACAACAAAAAGAAGAATTGCACTTGTGACCAAGAAAGTCTGGGCGCTAGAGAGAGATGAAGAAGAAAGTTTATCGATAGCTGTTTGCCAAAGTAGTCACTGGTTATAATCAGGGAAATATCATGAATATACTTTTGTAACTCTAGTTTTTTACATGACCAGGCGAAGGTCGTGTTTTGTGTGATGGTTATAATCATGGATTTGCCTCCAGTTTGAGTCCCGCGTATATGACTGGTAAATTTTATAATCAATGTTTAAAAAATGTTAATAGTAAAGTATTCGCTTCCGCCCCCGTCTATAACACCTAATTTGGTAGTTGGATCTTAAGGACACATGAAGAAAAATATGACTGGGCATTTCTTTTAAGTAGATTTTTAACTTTTTCAACTCTATATTACAGATGAATCATAAATACAGGATTGAAGAAAGAGTAAAACTTACCGCCTTGAAGTCTAAACAAATCTATTCAATATTGTGGTTTATTTATTGAATGAAACTTCATAAAGAGACACATATTATAATCATAAATAGAAATTGTTGCTTGAAAATTATAAATATTACAACCAAGCTATATGTATATTTAGTACAGGCTTGCGTAGAAAGAAAAGAAAAGTATATTGGTATATATAAAATCGTGGCGAGAGTAAAGGCAAGCTGGATGGCCAAGCTATCAGTAACAGAGAAGAGCAATATCATCTCTACAAACTAAGTGAGATATGCGTGGGTTGTGTGCAAGTATGTGTACAGACTGAAGAAGTGGGAAAGTGTAAGTGACTGCGAAGGAATGAGTATACAAGCGTTCGTTCCTTTCCTCTAACAATACTGATAGAAACTCCCTTGTGGACTTCAGTAGTTCGGTGAACTAGCCATGGACGATTCTTATAAATTGTTTATCCCTTGCGGCCAATCCTATTGGACCTGTGGGAGCACGTACATTGTGTTTGTGTGTGCGTGTTTGTGTCTGTAAATACGTTTTTGTACAAGTAGATAACTGTGTATTGGAAATGTTGGAGTTGAATGAGCTACCAACCCCCTACATCTATTTCTAGCCAACATTAAACTACCCAATACCAAGCTATGGTTGGATACAAGTACCAAAACGATTGTCGCTACTAGTACGTCATATGGTGCATATTACCCACACTATGATGTTCATTATCGCTACTACTGAATCATGGTGATTCATACTTTCCACCACTATCCATATCACTCCTCTTTATATTTCACCATACACTTTGATTATCTTCCTATATATAAAAAAATACAACAAAAAGTTATATATTTTCATAAAATGAATAAATAGTAGTATAGCCTTAAATATTTACTTTCATGGTTATGTATAGAGAAAGAAAATTTGAACACTACCTTAATCTCTTCGTGCCTTGATTATTCACTTAAATATGCATTAATTTATAAAGCTCTTTCTAAACATTTTGCATTAGCAATCTAAATTGAGAACAGTTTCAATAATGAATAGTTCAACTTAGTGAAATAACAATCATTAATTTTATACCGTATAAAATAGTTTTAAATGAATTTTAAACATTCTCTCTGCTAAGATAAATGATATTGGACTTAATAACAGACGAAAATATGGATATATCATTTTATTTCCAATTAACTATTCACATCTTGTGTAGATTTTGTCTTCCTATATTGCAAACTTTTGTGTCCAAATCGTTCACATCTAAAACATTTAAACAGAAATTTGTTATTAGCATAAATAGAATTTTTATTTTACTGCTAAGGGCAAATTTATTATTCGCCATTAAAGCATTGGTATCTACGTACATGCAAATGTTTACTGCGACGTGAAAACTATCGATGATATTTTTGTTACTAGTATTATTAGCGCTCCACTTTTGATATCTTATTTATTGCAAAAAAAAAATTGTAATTGAAATCGTTTAAATTTTAATTTTGGACTAAATGTTTTCACATAATTAATTGAATTTTTCCAAAATGCCATATATGCATTAATAACTTTGTAGTTTTAATCTTACTTATTTGACCTCTTTACAAATTTAAAAAACATGGAGGGCACAATAGACTAATCACGTTCCAATTACTACTTCCGAGTTATTCGAATTATAAAGCCCAAACATGAACGTCAACACCCAGGTTATTCTGAAAAAAAATCGAACAAACTTCGCATTAAAACAAAATTAACTCTCCCCTTGCAATAATGCAGCTGATAAATGGCTGGGGGATAGAAATTCCAATTGAACTTTACCCCTCATAACAACGATTCCAAATAACTTTCTCAAGTTCATACCAAACATTTCATAAAACTCTCTCCATTTATTGTAATATAACCACAAACTTTCCTTCATAAAATAGACAATGTGAAGTTAAATTTCCAAAGTGAATTAATAGAATCATAGTCAATTGAAAGTGCAATTGTGAAAGCTCTAAAGAAAGAATATTTCAGTTATTGCTAATTTTTTTTAATCAAAAATATTTATTTGTATGTGAATAATATTTTACCCAATGTTTCAGCGGAGTGGTGCGCCCAGATCCACTTTTTTGGAAATATAATTATTACTGAACATTTTCTATTAAATAAATTAATATATAAATCATATTTTTTCATTTTAGTTAATTAAGGTTTAATAACCTACTTTTAAATAGCCTTCAGATAATTATTTAATTTCTGTGATTTTTATCAATCTTAGCATGCATATTTTTAATATTCCTGACTGATTTCGGATATTCATTCTTCGTTCAGAGTAAGGCTAATTAAGTTCGCGTAGAGAGTTGACTTCAAGTTAATTTTTCTGTTACCATTACACTATAGTATTTGTGAGTAAGTAGCTGCAGGAGAGATGGATGATTGTTAAAAAGGAGTGCTTGAAAAACACACAAACTCGCACACAACTCACAAATTATATTTTAACGATTTACTTATGAGGAGAGAAGAGTATCTAGAGGATAAAGTAACCGAGCAAAGGATTATGATGATTGTTCCGTAGAATAATGTAGCATTACGGTTGTGAGCCTTGTACATTGTTGTAGGGAGCTATTGCAGTGCGACCTGAAAGATCTATTGTGCCCAGTGCACTGCCGGCCTCCAAGCAGTGTCCTCTTGCTACAGACAACCCTGCCAATCGCCGGAAAGTGAGTTGTAGAGCCTCCTAGAAGAGAAAATCTAAGGGCAGCATGTTGGATTCGAACCCAGGCCTTCCGCGTTGCGAGTTCTATTTCATTACAGTCTCTTAGGTGCTTACTGAATTCATTACATTGTAAAAGGTTACTTAAATACGTACATCCTAGGATGTGCAGGAATATTTCTTAAAAGTACAGCATATCCAAATATTTCAGCAAATACCAAAATAAGTAATGCAAATAGCACAATTAAAACTCTTTGTCTTCTTCGAAGCAGTTGCGAATATTAAATTTTTCCAAGTATACAATTTTATCGATAGGTGATAACAAGCGCTGACACAAACAATATATCCACCTTCCCCCTCGTCGAAGAGAGGATATGTGGGTAGATCCTTGAAAAACCTATGGTTCCAGCCTGCCTTGAAGAGCAATGCAATGTGTGTGGAAGCTTCTTAAGTTAACATGTGGCATCCCGGCATCAATGGCCAAAGAATGTGAAGCAATATGGTTGTGTCGGGCTCTAATGACCGCCTTAGTTGATGTGTCCCAAAAAAAAAAATAACTGCGTGAAACACTCACACAAAGTTCTCTTACTGCAGTTAACAAATTCGTAACTGACAATTTTTTGTTCAAATTTATAGTTTTTACTAAATGTTTGTCTTCAGTTTTATATTAATGGGAGGATATTAACTTAATAAAATGCTGAAGACAAAAATGTTTGTGGAGGAAAGTATAATTTTCATTATATGAATTTCTTGGATAATAGTTTCGAACAAAAGTGAAAGATCCTTAAATGTTGTTGTGGTGGTTGGTTCCGCAGAGCTGGAAAGCATCAGAGACATTTTCCGTGGTAGCCTGCTTCATTTTGTGGTCATCGACCGGTTTCGGGCGCTCACCCATCTTCAGGATGCATTTTTCAGACAGTGTGACAACACAGACTTGTACAGAGCAAACTTAGTTTACACATTCAGAGTGGACAGTTAATCACACTTAGTTAGTTGGGCAGTTAGAATGTCACAGCTGGTATAGCAAATTTAATGAAATCCGTCCCTGTTTTTGTAGATAAGTTATGACCACTTTTAAGTATAAGTTTTTATTTTAAGTATAACCATTTTTCGGTTATGTAGAAAATGTTGTATTTTATATCTTTAGTTAGTTGGGCACCAGGGTTTCCAGCCAAATATTTAATCAATCAAAAAGAAGTTTAAGAAATAAAAGAAAGAAATAAATGAAAGAGAAATAAGATTAGAAATAAATGAAAACTAAAAGATCTTCTCATTACTCGATTATTATTTTCAAGGGGATATTCTCTGTGTCTTGAAAGATCTAATGTGGCCCTGGCGCCTTCTTGGTACACTACCGGCCTCCGAGCAGTGTTCCCTAGCTGCAGACAGCAATACCCACCACCGGATGGTGAGCTGTAGAGGGTCCCAAAAATAGAAAAATATGGGCAGCACGCTGGATTTGAACCAGGACCTCCGCGTTGCTGGTCCAGCGCGCTATACTGAGCTAATCTCTCCCTTGGCTTATGCCGTTTTAACTTTGGCCGGAGACCCTAGTTTGTGTACTGTGTTTGTCCTTGGCCTAAAAGTATAGAATGTTATGTAGTTGTGTATTGTGTAATATTCTGACGAAATGCATGGGAGTACTGAGCTGTGGTAGCCCGTGGGTTCGCTATTCCCCAAGTAACAGATACCCCTTGCGGGTGTTTTGAGCCTTAAAAAATTTTGTGACTGATTAGTACTCTTACTTATTCTAATGATAGATAGCTAGTAGATAGGTAGATGAACCATACATGAAGTTAAAGTTGAGGTAGCGGTTAATGTTTACTCTTTAAGATTTATCTGGTAATTTAATCGCACTTTTGTTATGGGGGCGTTACTTAAGCTCCTAAGATGGTCAGTGTATATTCGATTTCTCATATCGCTAGAGACAACTTCTAGGTGAGAGATTGGCTGTGGGTGGTTAACGCCCATTCACCAATACACTGTTGTTGGTTAAAAAGCAAACATGGCGCTTAGATGCGGTTGCTTATAGAATTATTGAATCCAGCATTTCTGTGGCGCATTTGCTGGCTATTCCTTCCAGTACGTGATGCTGATTTCTAACGACTTTTCTCACATTAATCAAATTACGGAGTAAAGATTTTTGGTAGGTTAGGCAGCTGGGCATTAGGCATTATATTTCATTACAATATATTTCAAATAGATCAATCAATCTATAATTCCTAATTGATGTGTAAATAGGTCTTTTTGTTTAATTTACTAATAATCATCTTCTCACAAGCCTATACTAGTTTTATTACCTTCATATAATGTATCAACATAAAAATAAGCCAATAAATATGTCTAAAAAATAATGGCCAACATATGCGATGGAAAATTGTTTTCAGTAAATATAAGAAGATTCAGAAAGCTGAAGAATATGTTTTCCAAAATGTACCACAAGTAAATTGTGAAATTTCCTGCTGAGTCAGTGAGTCCGGAGATATACATATATATATAGTATGCGGCAGTTTTGTAGCATGACGAGGGCAAAACTTGCTTGGACCTATAAACAGACACACACATACACACAGCGCCAAATACCCAAACAACTCTTCAATTTATTACCACCTTTTTGCATACTCTTACACTTTATACTAACACTCTTCCTTTCTATCTTTCTCTCCTTCCCCTACCCATCACAACATGTACTAACTATAAATAATGCTGTCCCAAGTGTTCATAATTACTTTTAAATTTAGTCATTTCAAAATGAATTATAGAGTACAAGAAAAGTTTTAAAATTAAAAAAAAAGTTATTAAAAATTATGTCAACAGTTGAAGCTTTTAATGTTAAAGTATATAGTGCTATCTTTCTCCTGACAGAAAAAATAAGAGTACGGTGGCATTTTGCTAGTTTTTCATATTTTAAATTTATTCATTTAAAAACTGATATCTTAATAAAAATCGTTAGAGAAGATTTCGATAAAATTTCTACACACTCGAAAACTTATTCATTTTGTAAAGCCCATATTACAGGTTAACCGATTTTCTTCAACCTGGACTTCCAGCAATGTTTCTATTATTCTCCAATATTATATAGGTGGTAGAACTGTTAAATTCTATTGAAATGACACTTTAAATCTGAGAACTATAATTACAGAAATTGCCAAAAATAAAAATCAGTTTCTCTAGAAAATATGTTCCAAATTTAAAAATGATAGGCTTTGGCATGTTTTGTTATTACGCAACATACACGCACACAACATAAGGTTCTTTCGAGCAAATTGTGAAATGCACAAGAAAATATTCATTAAAGTCATACTTTCGGTTGATGCATTTCGACCGAAATTTCATGTTAATCAACGATAGGTGGTGGTATTTAAATGGAATATCAAATTTATGCCTCTTGCAAGTTTCGTTTCTGAGATATTTGTTCACATAATGTACAACCACGATCAGCAACAGCCTACGGCTCCAGGCGGCCTCTTGCCCAGACCCTTTTGCGTTCATCGCCGCAATTCTCTTGCTCGTCAACACATAATAGTAGTAAGCTATATAATTAATAACATCGCAATTTAAAAAAACCACAACATTAATTAACACACAACTTTTTTAACCATCTTTATCATTGACGGCAGAATATAGCCACGGCAGCCATCCATTTTCAGCGCTAATTAATGAAAATATACTATTCACTAAAAAGTTTTCTTCTTTTTTTTTCGTATTAAAAGAGAATTCATCACACATTTCCGGTGAAAAGTGATTTGCAAAAATTTGATACGATCACAATACTTCCTTTTTCATAGCAATAAGAAAAATTAAAAATGAAAGTACGCAAAAAAGCAATTTACTGGAAATAATAATAAGTTAAGAAAAGTGAATCGCTTATGGTTTCATTTTTCTGGGGATGCACGTTAAATGTATCCGTTACAATCTTTGAAAGGAAATATATTGTTTTTTTATGAGTTAAATAAATGTAATTGTTGTTGTGGTTGGTTCCGCAGAGGTGGAAAGCATCAGAGACATTTGCCGTGATAACCTGCTTTATTTTGTGGTCATCGACCGGTTTCGGGCGTTCGCCCATCACAGTGTGATAACACAGAGTTGCACAGAGCAAATTCAGTTTATACACAGACTGGTGTTTTTAATTGTATTTAAAACTAAACTCTTAAACTAGGTCAAGGGGTATGGTGATGGTAACTGGGTGGGAAAAGAAACATGTGTTTGGGTTGTTAAAGCGGCAAATATCTCTTAAAATGGAAACAACACGTGGGGGTCCAATTTTTAAACTCTGTTGTTGGAGGGAAATTCACTTTACAATTAACTAATCAAAATAAATTTAAAATTAAATTAAATAATGATTTAAACTAACATAATTTAAAATTAAGCAATCAGAATAATAACACTTAAAATAATCAAAACAAATAAACGCATCCTGAATATGAGCGAACGCCCGAAACTGGTCGATGACCACAAAATGAAGAAGGCTATCACAGAAAATATCTTTGATGTTAAATAAATGTATTTGTTTTTTTTTCCAATATTTTTCAAAATACTTGTTAACATTAAAATGGAAAAACCTAGGAACAGGAGAAATAATTATGAAATCAATTATAAAATTTACAAACGAAAACAGAAATAAATTTAGTCAATATTTCGAAAACATAAAATAATAATAATAATGTTAATTCAATGTAAAGTATAATTTCTACAATTGCTGAATTGAAAGGAGTTATGAAGATGAAAACCTAGTCTGAACAGACAGTTTTACAACTGTTATGCAAATATTTGTAGAAGATTAATGAGACTAAAAACAAATCTAGTTACTGAACTGTACATTAATCAATGGCGTCTACAAAATAGTTACCAATTGGAAGTGTTTCAGTTATTTTCTTAACAATATAATTTAATTATGTTGTACATCTATTTTTTATACAATATAAACAATAATTATAAAGAATCAATAATTTTTTTTTTCAAAACTAATTTGTCAATTTATTGTTTAAAAGAGGTATGAGCTTTTGGTCATTTTTAAAAACTGGAATTTCAAATTAAAAAAAGAAAATTATTAAAATATTATTCTATTTAAGTACAAATTGCAAGTTGAAGGGGAAATTTACTGTTAGACAGTATAAAGAAAAACAAGTTTAACAAATAAAAAAAAAAAACCTTCCTTCGAAATATATATATATATAAGGCTTTTAACCATGGCAAATTCTCTTGAGAGGCGGGCAAAGGGGAGGACATAGCACAACTTGAATAATCTTGACCATTATTCTCCTGAACTGAACACTTGAATTAAATTACATACCACACTTGTAAAATGGAAAATTCTTTTTTCTAGACATTCCTTTAGCAAACAGCCTGGTGACCATTTATGCACTGATGTTAGATAAAGAAGAGGAACGAATCACTCCCAACCGTAAAATACTTCAATTTTCATGTACTTACAAAAAGTATTAGTAGTTAATTTAGTAACTAAATATAATTATATAACCTTTCTTTTTCTTTTTACCATCTCTTACTTCTAGTGAGAGAAGTATTGTAATCGTCTCAAACTTTCAATATAGAGTTTTCACCGGAAATACACGTTTTCAGGCCTCCTGAGTCCGAAAAATTGGTTTCTAGAAATAGGCCTGCGAGTGTGTTTTTGTATGGTCAGCATAACTAAAAAAAAAATATACACTATTTCGTATTTGACGACCTCAAAACACGTATTCCTGATGAGAACTAAAATTCTAAAAATTGACACGATAGCAATACTTCCTCAGTGATTGATTCTAAGACTTGATGAAATTTTTCCAAGTTTTGCGATTTTTTTTTTCATAAAACTGTTTAAAAATGATAAAATGTTGTAAGCTTGGCATTTTAATTAAACACCTTTAAGCAGTAAGCGAAAATAAATATCTGCTTTGAAATATTCAAAGTATTTTCGCACATTGCAATTCTCACATCATTAGTAACTAATTACCAGTTTTCTTCAAACCACGAATTTCGCTAATTGTTTTGTTTCTTTCAGTATTATACAAGTGTTTGGAACAGCTATTGTAATGAAATCGCGTTATCCCATCGCTCCCAAAAACTTTCTAAAGTTGATTTTACTCGAGAGAAAATTTCTAACAAAAGTGATGAGAATAGGTGGAGATAGAATACAAAGTTTAAAAAAGCACTCAGGTGTCGCTCGAGAAAATTGAAAAACTAAAAAAAAACATTCATAAAATTAATTGAAATTCATATATCCAATGAATTGATATATCAAAACACAAAACTTGAGAAATCCAAAATCGACCCTCACAAACACACACAAAGAAATGCAAACTATTTTTGAAAACATTTTTTCAAACTCAGAAGACCTTTTTTTTTTTATTACGCCATTTGCAGGGCTTTTTCAGTCATCAGGTATCTAGCAGTCCAGTATATTACGGAGTTCTTCACCATGCCATTCCTACAAACTTTATCGCGGACAATATCCAGAGACTGGCAGGAGTTTAGATGTCCAGCATCCATCGGCTCCTCTAGGCTGAGGGGACATATGGGGGAGTCAACAACTCCTATCCTATTCAGATGAACCTGGAGATAGTTGTGCCCAGTCAGAAGGCGGAATTTGGCTGCGGCTACTTTTCTTAGCAGGCAACTGGGCAGGGGCTGTCTATTCAGTATTTCCCATCGTTTACCGCTCGCCTTTTGCTTACGCGATGTATGTAAAGCTTCGTTGACTCTTTCTTTTATTTCACGACAAGCACCTTCGTAGCTGATCGCTTCTGTAGGAGGGGGTAAAAGACTGTCTTTTTTTTTGGCCAAATTGTCGGCCTTTTCGTTTCTAGTGGTGCCACAATGACTGGGGATCCACTGGAGAACAATAGTCCAGCCTCGCTTAATACTCTCGTGGATTTTTTTGCGGGCTCGCAGGAAAGGCCTACTATCAGTACTGGAATGGGAACATAGTGCTTGAATTGCTGTCTTAGAGTCTACGAAAAACACAACTTTGCTAAGAGGGCGGGTGTTTAAGATTACCTGTGCAGCCCAATCTACAGCAGCAATCTCGCCGTCATAATTGCTACAATGGCCTCCTAGCGATCCTCAGTGGTCCACTTCGAGACTGTGCACACCATAGCCAACTATGTTTAAGCCTGCATCCGTGACAGACGTCGAACCGTCCGTATATATATATTTAGCCATCCATCTTGGGGGTAGCAGATAAGGATAACTTCAGCGCTTAAGCGCTTCAGTATCTCAGGGCTAGTCGTACTTTTCATCGACGTTCGTCATGCTCATCGCGACCCTTTCGCGTCTAACTAAAGGTGATTCCAGTCCAGTTTGTAGCTCCATAGCGAGAAGTGAGGTAGATTTTGCGGCGCCTATGATAACTCAGAAGAACTGAAAGCATGTATTTCAAAAATTAAAGGCGTAACTCATATTCGAATATCTGATACAAATGCAATAATTACCTTTTACAATCAATACGAGAAAGTAAAAATAGCCAAGATTTATTAGCATTTATAATACTTTGGATTTAATTATTACCTGGTTTTAATTGGATTTTCAACTATCTAATTTAATGAAATAGAAATTACCAAATTGGAATAATTTCTAAACATTAATTCAGCTTTGTAGAGAATTAAAATCACTAGATTCTCCTGTTAAGAGCATATGAAATATTTCAATTTAATTTATTACTGTTGTGCGATGTAAAGTGCACCACGTTGATTGACTAGCGAGGCAACTATATTCACTTGAACGTTAAATAAAGAACCATCTCATAGTTGAATAATCGCCAACAAATCGTATTATAGATACCACATATATCATCATCATTTGTTTGTTAGTTAACCAAGTTCATGTTACAAGAACCTATTAACAGTTGTGTTTATTGTTTTATTTGTATTGGCCAATTAATATTTATTTCATTATGTAAGTAAGTAGTCATAATATAGTTAAATGTTATAAGAAAAAGTGATCGATAGTGTCAGATTTCGAAATAAAATTTTTACTAGAAACATATTATATATCCTGAATATTAAAAAAAAAAAAAAAATGTTTTGAGGAATAATCCCGCTCAATCTATGGATGTGTATTTGAATGTTAGTTTGCGTGCTTGAATCCTTGAAAAAAAATGAAAAATCGTAGGAAACTCGAACTTGATATTCTTTAGATATCACCAGGAGATCAGCACGAAAATTTGGGTCAAAATCCGTGATACCATGAAGTAAGACTTCACAGTTTATTTTTCCAGTTCTTGCGAATTTCTCAAATAAACGGTTTAAAAATATTCTGTAAGCTTGGCTTTTTAACTAAACACAGTTAAGTATAGTAAATTTTGTTTGAATCATTTGGGGGGGGGGGGGGGAGAATATTGAATTTTGGAGATTCTATAGATTAAGCTTTTCTATAAAATGTCATTCCAATAAATTATACGGTTCTTTGACTAAATTGTGCAATAGAGAATTAAATATAATATATAATAACCCAAGTTTGAAAAAAAAAAAATATGGCTTAACAATAATGTGAAGTTACACAGTACGCCATTTCTGTTTCCCGTTACGTAAAGCTAAAAATGTTTGTTTTCATATTTTCTCGTGTAAATTTGATAGAGAGTTCCAAAGGGAATATTATATTACGCAGAAACTAATTGTCATTGTTATATAATTTACAGTACCGTCGATTCGATTGGTGTTTCGCACCAAATTTTTGGTTACTTTTTTAATGCAAGTCATGTTCAAATTCACGCATTTCTTCTGTAAATTAAAAACAGGCATTATAACAAATTGCTTGAGTGTTTATGAGTGGTTATAAAACTGATAGATGATTGAGAAAATGTTCTCTAGTTATGTTGCTCTAACATAAGGTTAAAGTTGTAATAATATGTAGTAATAAACATTACTTTTACAATAATAATTATTTAGATTTAGGGAATTTGTTTATAATCTTGATCACAAGAATTTATAATTCAACACAATTAAATAAATAAAAACACTCTTCTATGGTAATTCCAGTGGAAATTGAAATGGAAGAAAATATTGAAGATACTCCACGGATAGATATAGTCGGCCTACTTCCACCTGAATTAGGGCAAATGGTGTTGAGTTGTTTGAACGCCAAAGATCTAGCAATCTGTTCTGCTGTATGCCGTAAATGGAGAGATCTAACAAATTGTAATCCTATGTGGAGGAGACATTGTCTGAAAGAATCATGGTGTACATTGGATATGGTTGAAAATTATAGAACGCATTTTTCCAAGAAATTGACTAAGAATGGTAATTATCATTTATTTTATAATTTTATTATTTTTTATTAAATTTGGAAATGTGGAATGTTAATCGTCAATGTTTGGTGAGAATTATGGTGGATGATTGTTTATCTATTCTGAATGTTGGACAAACTAATAAATCTTTTGCTCAGTAGTTTACTTACTATTGTTGTTTTCCAATTAATTTCTGAATAAGCACTACTACAATACCACAACAATATCTATATGGTGGTCTCTTGGTTGATTAGAAGCTTGAACTGTTGTAGCTAAGTGTAAGTTCTTACCGCTTCCAAGCGCTAGCTCTACAGTTAATATTAATATTATACAGGAAGAGAAGTATCTGTTGGTTGGCTGATCGGCCGAAGGGTATCAAAAAAACACCAACAATTTTTCTTTCAAGTGTTTTTTATTAGTAACCCAACGTTTCGACAAACATTGTTTGTCTTCTTCAGGGGCTATCTACAAAGGAAACAAAATATACATAAAAATCTAGCTATCATTAACAACAAACACAAAAATTATGGCAAACAGAACAATAAAAAAATTTAATGGAAAACAAATAGTGTAATGAAAAATCTATTTATTGTATGAAAACCAAAACTAATATTATAATGGAAAACAGATAGTGTAGAAAAATTATAGAAATGTTACATACCTTAGATTGAAAAATTTGTATGTTCTATCATTACATGTTCAATTACTACTGTGGTATGTGTGTACTACCAGTGAAAGGTTGAGAAGGTACGCAGAGGAATGTGATGGTGGAGGGGGGGGAATACCGTTAGGAATTGTTGGAGTGAAGGGAAGAAGTAGGACAAATATAATAAACATATATATATATAAATACACACATATGTGTGTGTGTAATTTTTACTTAAATTTTTAATCGATGAAGATTTTAAGCTAATTAGATTATAGGGAATAGTTTGATGAATAGATAGGAGGAACAAGGAATTAGCAGGAGAAATATGTAGGGTGATGGCACTAAGGGCTGGGTGGATGCAATTATGTCTACTAATGGAATGGAGGATGTTGTTGTAGAGTGATGACATGACCTCTTTGTCTTTTTTATGGTTTATGGGATTGGGTTGTAGGTGGATATGTATTGATTCTGCAAGGAGGCGTTTTGTGAGATTAGGTTGTGTACCACTTTGCAATGCCACGTATGAAGGAGAGAGCTCACAATACTTACACAAAAGACTAAAACAACACAAATATGACATCACCTCCAAAAAAATAGACAGCACAGCACTTTCCAAACATGCATTATCCCTAAATCATTCCTTTGACCTGCAAAACCCATCCATTTTAACAACACAACCTAATCTCACAAAACGCCTCCTTGCAGAATCAATACATATCCACCTACAACCCAATCCCATAAACCACAAAAAAGACAAAGAGGTCATCTCATCACTCTACAACAACATCCTCCATTCCATTAAGTAGACATAATTGCATCCACCCAGCCCTTAGTGCCATCAACCTACATATTTCCCCTGCTAATTCCTTGTTCCTCCTATCTATTCATCAAACTATTCCCTATAATCCGATCCATATTCTAATTAGCTTAAAATCCTCATCGATTAAAAATTTAAGTAAAAATTACATATATATATATATATATATGTTTATTATATGTGCCCTACTTCTTCCCTTCACTCCAACAATTCCTAACGGTACTTCCCCCCACCATCACATTCCTCTGCGTGCCTTCTCAACCTTTCACTGGTAGTACACACAGTAGTAATTGAACATGTAATGATAGAACATACAAATTTTTCAATCTAAGGTCTGTAACATTTCTATAATTTTTCTACACTATCTGTTTTCCATTACAATATTAGTTTTGGTTTTCATACAATAAATAGATTTTTCATTACACTATTTGTTTTCCATTAAATTTTTTTATTGTTCTGTTTGCCATAATTTTTGTGTTTGTTGTTAATGATAGCTAGATTTTTATGTATATTTTGTTTCCTTTGTAGATAGCCCCTGAAGAAGACAAACAATGTTTGTCGAAACGTCGGGTTACTAATAAAAAACACTTGAAAGAAAAATTTTTGGTGTTTCTGTGATAAACTTCGGCCGATCAGCCAACCAACAGATACTTCTCATCAATTCTAACGGCCAACAATTGCTACAATTTGACAGATATTATACAGGAAGTAAAACCAGAATGCAACCCCCACATATCTTGCAAATGTAACTGTCATTTGTAAAGTAACAATAAAGCCAAATCTAAGGCATCTTATTCGGTAATTTGTCAGTAGAATGAAAAGTTTGTAGTGTGTGTGCTAGAGATTGATTGTCAATTGCACCTATCAAACTATCGTTGGATGTTAAGCATTGCCTTTAATACTAGTATTTAGTAAAACATTATGTAATCATGTTTTAGTAAGGAACTTTCTATGACCTTTATGAATCCCATAATATTTACTTTTTAGTTTAGAAAACAACCTTACTATAAAATCTAATCTTTAAGATGTGAAATCTAGTTACTACATGTCTCATTCAGTTTAACAAAATTAAACTCGTCTGTGATTAAGTGCACTAGTCGAACGGATAACTAGTATCAACAGAAGCTATTCAAATCCGACAGTATTTTTTTTATAATAACTTCAGCTTACTTGTAATAACTGGAATACAACCTATAGTTTCTAAAATTCTAATCTGACTTTATGCATCCTGTTTTATTATGTGAAAGTCGCATTTCAGGAGATATTTATCGGCTACAATCTTGCCAGTGCGCAAGACATACTTCTATGGAATCTACATTGTTCTTGTTCTATACATCCAACTATTTTGAATGTTTATTTTAGAAAGTATTGATGGAATGACTGTTTTCTATTATGCGCTTTGATGAAAGTTTCATCTTATGTTATTAAAGAATTTATTGATAACCAAATATTATTCTAAGTTGAAGACAAAATAAAAATCAAAATTAAAATCAATTGCCATCGAAAATTTAATCATAAAATTGCGTTAGCCTCAGAATCCATTAGATATATTAGTCATTACTAAACACTATAATTACCGAATTAATACCGTAATAATTGTTTAAATGTTACACAAATGTCAAATGTTAAGTTAAATGTTGCGCAAACATCACTGCTATAACTTTCCCTTTTGAGGGTACAAGAAATTAAACTTACAATTGGTTTATTGTAATTAATTTATAGGTAAAATATGAATCTGTGTTTGATAATTCAATTAAAGACAGAAATGGTTTCCAATGGTAGTGCCGCGCTAAATCCAAAGGTTTATTTTTGTGAATATAAAACCATGAATTAAAAATTAACAATGTTAATGTGAATTATTGTAAATTAAATTATGTTTAGAATTTAATATGTTTTTAAAGATGTAATAATACTTGACGTCAAATTTCTATCTATCAAGGAACAAACAATTGATATCTTATCTAAATCTAATCTTTCATGATAAAAAAAAACCACAACAATGTTTTATTTTAACTAATTTACATGTTTCATGTTTATTCGTGCAAGTTAATTATTCCATGAAAAATTAAACAAAATGAAATAAAAAATAAAATCAGTATAAAGTCGATCCAGTAATTACGAAAACATGTTTATTCATTCATTCGCTAATGCAGAAATACTGTGTTTTTTATTGCTTACCAACTGTTGCCTATGACATTGTTGGCTTTAACATTTCCAAATCATAATCATTGATATGAGACTTCAATAAACAAAGATTTTTTTTAAAAAACCTAATTAACATGTTTCATTAATAAAAAAAAAAAATTGTTGATTATTTTCTGGAATTTGCGAATTATTTTTCTGGAATGTTTTTAATAAAAGACCGAAGATAAAGAGCCGTTCCAAGTTTTTAATAATATTGAAAATATTTAAGCACCTTTTTCCTTCCATCTTTGCAGAATGCTATTTTCTTATTTTACCTGCTTGTAATAACAAGAATTTAATTAATTGAAATTAGTTATTATTAATAATAAGAAGAAGCATAGTGTTTGTTTCATAATAATAATCAGGCAAATGGTGAACGGCGGTTGGAGAAATGGAAACTCAGCCTTTCACAAAGAGAACACAGTATAACAGATTAATTACCATTCCAAATGAATTTCATTAATTATGTATTTATTCAATCTCAGCCAGCTAACCATACCTTCTTTCCAATATTCTCTACTGTTTCATATCATCTTAGTAATTTTCTAGTGAGATTTTAACAAAATTTATATATTACTTCTTGGAATATATCTTTTTAAATTATATCCCAAATTTAGTTTTTATTTTCAATCAATTATTTAAAAAAGTAACTACTTATTGAATGCTTTCAAATATTCTTGAAATTTATCTAATTTAATTCTGTATAAAAAGATGTGCTATTAAAATGTTTCTTGAAAAATTTTCTATCAATTTACAGTTTTTATTTTCTCTTACACATAGTAAGAAAAAGCATTGCGATTGTATGAAAGGTTCGAAATTGAGTATTCACCGGAAATACATTTTGTAAGCCCTGTTAGTAATTCAGATTTGTGTTTTGATTGTGGTCTCACTAATTTGTGTAGAGACGTCAGGCCTACAATTTGTTTGGTTTATTTGGGGGAGGATGTTAAAGCTGCTGACATCTTTGAGGCATAAAAAATATATGTGATTACAGTTGTTTGATATAATATCTTGTTGTTATTAATCAAGTTGTTTAATATATATATCAAAAAGGAATTAATTTACAATTTAGAATTTGGCACAATATATACAACATAAAAGTATCGTAGAATGCTTCACGATTTTGCATGCGTTCCATACAAATCTCTGTATTGCTAAAAGTTTTAAACTTCCGAATAATCACCCAGGATCATTCTTAAAGCACATATAATTATTTAATCTAAGCAATCTACTGCTCAAATATAAAATTAAGGCGCTACAGTGATTAGAGCAGTGAACCGCAAAGCTGAGATGTATTGCGTGATAGTGGGTTAGATTTCCGGTCTTACTTTAAGATTTTATTTAATGTTATAATCTGAATAATATTATAGTAACAGACAACTCCGTCTAAGACACCTGGAATGGTTGACTGGACGTAAAGCCCAGGTGAAAAAAAGTGGCATTACTTTATTCTATTTTTAATTTTAAAATTACGGCGGCATAACAAGTTATTTGACATTGAAAACTAAAATAAAGTTTGTGAGCGATCTCTGTCTGCACGTTTAAACTTCACTTCCCTCTCCTTATATACTGAAGGGGCAGAAGAGGGAAGGATGTAATAGGGGTTTACTGTTTGACCTTCCCCATTAATATTAAATCTATTAATTGACTTCATTGTAATAAATCTCCCGGGCGTTTTAAAACACAATTTAGGAGTCGGCATCGCGACTTATTAAGCCATTAAAGATCGATACTGGTAGAGATCAAAGCTAAATGTTGCAGCCGGAGCGATTTACTTTTAAGAACGTTCAGATGGTCATACTCTATTTCATACTCATACTCATACTTCGTACTCTATTTCATTTTTTGGATAGCTACTGAGTCATAAATTTAATATAAATTTATTTTGGAATTTTACATTAAACCATATTGCTGTTTTGGAATTATTGTCTCTTTCTGTTTCAGAAAA
Source organism: Triatoma infestans (assembly GCA_011037195.1). Taxonomy (NCBI): domain Eukaryota; kingdom Metazoa; phylum Arthropoda; class Insecta; order Hemiptera; family Reduviidae; genus Triatoma; species Triatoma infestans. The sequence goes on from JAAEAF010000301.1 coordinate 452,889, forward strand.
CAATGAGAATTTGCCAAATCTGTGTTCATGGAGGCTAAACTATGAACGTCATTATGAACTTCCTTTAAGTTGGGAAAGAAATAGATCATGCCATTATAGATTGATTGATAAACCCCCAGTTACCTGTTTACATTGTGACAGTGTTAGAGTGGCATCGGGCTGTGTGGACGGTAGTGTAATCGTATTAAACGTAAACAAATTACCATATTTAGAATACCGTTTTGAAGGTTTACTAAATGCTAAAATTAAGTCAATAAAAATCTATGGAAAATATTGTATAATACAACAATATATGTTATTACAAATATTTGAAAATGAATATTTTGTAGATGCAAAATCATTTGATTTAGGTTTATCAATGATTGAATTATTACCAAGATCTGGGATACAACCAGAGGAATTGCACGCTTGGTACAAACCTGGTAAATATAAAGATGTATTCTTTGAAATATATTTAGAAAATTTATATGCGACATATCGTGACGCTCAGTGTATATATGTTTGGTCACTAAAAAATGGTAAAAGAATAAATGCAATACATGTAACAAATCATATGTGTAAAATGCGTGATATGTGTATAAAAAAGGATAGAATATATATTATATATGCAGCATCAAAAAGTGTAAGACATATATCAGTTTATGATATTACTGTACAAAAATGGATATTTGAAGTAACCACGCCGTTATGTAAAACACAGAAGATCATGTGTTCAGATAGTCTGCTGATAGGGATAGCTGTAGCTGGACCAGCTCTCACCTGTACCGGTGTTATAAATGTATGGGACATTACAAATGGTAAATTAATATCGGAGAGACATACACAAGAATATCTATCTAAAACCAGTGTCAGCACCGCTTACGATGTCATCATTTATTCAGCTACAACTAGTATAAATATATGGGAACCGCGTACAGATACATTGCTACGTAAATTAACTACAGAAGGTAATCCAGTATTTTTAAAAACTTTACCATTTGTATATATAGCAGTATTTACTGATAAAACTGCACATGTATGGGATTGGTTCAATGGTAATAAACGTTTTAGAATATTTTCTAAATATAATCCAGAAATACCTGAATTTATATTTGCTGATGAAACTATGATTTTATTATTAGATGAAACAAGTTCTGTCCAAATGATTGGATTCTGTTAATTTTAAATTTTATTTGTATGGCTTTTGATACTTGCAACCGTTTAAATGTATTGCATTTTATAATTGCATGTACAAATATTGTCTTGTATAATTTTATAAACAAAATACTATTATCTATCTGTGAGTTATTAGTTTTACAAATTTGTAATAATATTTTCTATACAGATTCCATAAATTTTATTAAATTAATAGCTAAATATATATCTTTGTATAACTAGCTGTATGATTGTCTGTCTGACTGATTTGTCATGCAAATAGCACAGTCATTGCCGTAACGATTCGATCTACGATGCAGGAAAACGTCACAGGTTTTACATTTTCTCATTCCTGTAAAAGAAAGTATTGTAATCGTGACGAATTTTCGAAATTTTCACCGGTAGTACTTTTACTTTGAAGTCCCTTGAGTGCGAAAAAAATGTGTTTAGCGAATGGTTTGTATATATATATTCCGTGTGTGTGTGTGTGTGTGTGTGTATATGAATATGTTTGTGTGAACATAATATCTCAAAAATGAAAAATCGTAGGAAACTCAAGCTTGATATGTACCAGCTGTTTTGGTGCAACCACCACATCTGACCGAAGGTTTCGGGTAAAAAAATCATAACATTTTATCTACATAAGATATTAGAGATATTAGGATACCAAGTCCTGAGTACTGAGTACTGAACTATTTATTTACAACTGCCAAACAGATAATACGGTGTGTTCTATAAAAAAAAAAAAGCCTGTAAACATAAAAGCAAACAGAGGTTACATTTCTAGCAATGTAACAAACAATAATCATGTTATTGCCGTGTGTTTTCAATGCTTTGATATCAGCAGTAAAATTATGATTGGAATTTATTTTTATTTAGTGATTTCTTGACTGTCAATAATTTATTTGCCATATAAATTTTGATACATAACATTTTAATATACCGCCTTGATAAAAGTTACGGAACTGTCTTTTAAATTAACTGGAAATTTGAAAAATAATTTTAATTTACTAAGTTTCTTCAAAAATTGATAATTTTTGGAAACTACATATAATGGAATAATGAGTTACCAGTAAATCAAAAATACCATTTTTAGGAAGGCGAGTAAAATCAATAGAACAGCTTAAGCTACTGAAATTTTAACAAATTCTTCTATTGAGTAATAGTAGTTACTTTCTCTTATTCCTATTAAAGGAAGTATTGCGTTTGTCTTTATGATTGCGATTATAAATTATTTTCATTCATTATATTTTTATTCATTTATATTTTTATTCATTTATATTTCAATCCCTATCTTTTTCTACACAGTATGTGGAACCACTTATCGTGAACACTTATTTGGACAGTCCGTTTATATTAACGGGATTGCAAATAGTTGTAAATAGAGAAAAAAATAAATAAAGCTTCCGGAATAGATCGTATCTCAAATGATCACTTTAAGGTGGCACCCAAAATTATTTTAAGTGTGCTTTTTTGACGGTTTTTAATAGTTGCAGTATTAATAGGCGCTTTTTAAAAGGCTGTAGTACAATGAACAATATATTTATGTTAACTAATAATTCAACAACTAGTGTTGAAAGATGTATGGAAAAAGTAAGCCTTATTTGTTGAATTGAAGTTAGTTTTTGATACAATTAATCGTTCGGCTTTTTTTGCCAAAAGTAATGCAGTTGTTTGGAATCAGAATGGAATATCTCGCTCATTTACAACAAATATTGGTTTGAGGTAAGATTGAAATTTAAGCTCAATATTGTTCGATTTGTTTATAAATGATTTGGGTGAAGTATTAGGAGGCAGAATAACTGTTGAGCTGACTAAAGTTAACCTATTATTGCTCTAGATGATATCGCGATAATAGAAGATCCACCAACAAAATTAAAAGTTATCATATTTAAATTGGAACAATATTTAGTGAGTGTTGCAATTGAATATTGAAACAAAAATTATAGTTTTTAATAGTAACAAGAAGAGAAAAATCGGTCAAAGGAAGTGATATAGAAATACTTAGAAATTACAAACATTTAGGCATCACTCTGGCAGACAAGTTACCCTTGTACGACCATTTTAGTGAGAAGATTAAATCAACCAAGCTGGCTATGAACTATGTTTGGTCTAATGTATCTGCCACTGTAATGGATCTATTTCGGTGAAATTTAAGTTAGGTATATCAATTTATAATAGAGTCAATGTTATGCTACAGGAGCTCAAGTTTGGGTTTATCACAAACTTGAGCAGTTGCATAAATTATTTATTAAAAAGCTCTCTTGTCCCCCACTAAATACACCCAATTATCAACTATATTTGGTATCTGTTAGAAAACTCGTACATTAGTACAGAATGTAAAATATATTATGTAAAATATTGAATTATGATTCTGATTGACTTCCATTTATAGTAGATATGGAGGATATTAAAACAAAGAGTAGTCCATGGTTTAAAGAATGGCTAAATTTGACAGAAAATCTTGACTGCGTTTCAAGTTGAAAATTTATAACAGTGAACAGAGTGTATAAGCAGATGATTAAGGTAATTAACAAAGGAACAGAAAATTATAGAAACGAGCTATTTACTTTGGTAACTGGTGCGGAATATCATTTATTGTTTAAAAAACTTCATTATAATATTACATGTAATTAATAATGTGTTTTAGTTTCAATTTAATTAGAATAATATTGTAACGTTTTTCCCTCTAAACTAGATACGGCAGCTAGTTTTAAGTGGGTTCGTTTAGATAAAATACTCTAAAATTCAATAAGAAAAACATCAATTAATTGTTTTACACAATAAATTATAAATACTACACTTAATAATAATTAATTCACAGTTTAAACCAGAAAAATTCACTTTGTTCACTTTTTATACACTTACCACAAACGTACATTTTGTTTCTAACAAGAAACTCTCTGCAAACTCTTTGTTGCCCCTCTATTTATACCGGTTGAAAGGATCTAGAACTTTCTCAATTCTTCAAGAAAGAGCTAGAGCGCGCCGCCAGCGCTACCTAGAGGCCACTAGGAGAACATGAGGTACATGCTTTCTCTCCTAGATGGCACCAGTGGCTGCGTTACAATATTTAAAGCAAAATGCGAATTATTTATATTAAATTGTAAACCATAGATTAATGAAATCGTGTGTAACTGCTTAATGCGTAATTTAAATATATATGAAAAGTTTTGCACATAATAAATAGGTAACTGTGACCCATATAACAGGAATAAGTAACCAACTCATTATGGGTGGTATTAGGAAAAAATATTTAGGACCAAATGTTTTGAATGAACAACAAGTTAATGACGTGGTTATACGGGTAAGGATCGGTATAAATTGTATATATGTTTTTAAAAATCGTTTTAAAATACAGACAGTTTTTAGTTTCTGAATTCAACTATAATCTATAATCTGAAATAATATGTACATATTTCGTTTTCATATTCTATTTGGTTTATTGTATTTCACATTGTTTCTTTTTTTTTGTTTTTCTTCTATATTGTTTATTAAAACTTAAAAATTAATCTAAAGGACAACTCCTGGCAGACCGATTTCCATTGCCATAACTGGTGTTTTTGTTGTAAATTTATAACCATTATATTATATCTGAATAAATAAACACATTTATCTATCTATCTATATACTTATATAACAACATTCTAGTAGAACTGACCAAAAATAAAAATAATTAAGGAATTTTTTTAATAAAAATAACAACACTATATAACTAAGATATGATCTAAACAAAGCTTAGTTTAAGTCCTTCGCTTTTCTAAAATAATGTTCATTTGAAGTGAAACGTGTGGTTTGGAAGTTTGAATTCATGTTTGTGTGTTAGTTAGTAATGTTTATAAAAAGAAGGGGTCAGTTTCTAGTGTGGTCACCATGACATACACACGGACATTTCTTGTTAGCTGCGAGTTCAGTGACCTTTCCAAGTACCAACAGCCACCAGCAGTAACCTATTAGCCAGTTTGTCTGACCATGTCTGTCACATGAGGTTAGGGGGAAAAGATACATCCCCTAACTTTTATCTCTACCTATATACTAGCGTCCCATTTATCCCAGATCTACTCAGACAACTCACAACCCCCTCAGTTTGGCTAAATGCTTCAGTATCAAGCATTAACTGAAAAAAAAAAAAAATAGAAATAATAAATTAAAAAGTAAGTAATTAATGGGGAATGAGTAAAAAAGGATATACGTGATGTATGTATATAAAGGCGACACACTTACACACTTCTATACGTGATGTGACATGTATAAATTGACATGAGGGTTACAGGGGAAAGTCCACGAGTATCAGTGAGATACACGCAACAATCTGGAAAGCTGGGTATTTTCCCCCTTTCTCTCTAATTCTCCTTCTCGCTCTCTCTCTCTCTCTCAAACTCGCTATGTCTCTTATTAGTCTGACTAAACAAAGAGGATTTTGTGGATGATAAAGCCAGGATTCTTTTGATTGTATTCGGGTTTGTTTTTCTAGCTTTATTTTTATACTTTTTTTTTTTTTTTACTATTACATAATTGCTGAGGCCTGAATACCATAATAGCATGCAATTCTGTTAATCCATTATTTCTGTAATTAAGATTTTTATAGAGATAAAGTTGTAATATTGTTACAAACGAAATATATGGGGATCTTTGTATCGCTCATTGAAATAAATTCAAACATAAATTGAATACAAAAAAAAAAAAAAATCTGGTTTGAACAATTAACACAACGTTCTCTTGCTCCAATTAATACAATTTAGTTATCAAATTTTCTGTGCATTGAGCAATCCAAGTTTAAAGAAAATCGTTGTAAAACCATTTTCGAGAAAAGTTCAAAAACCCAAAAAAATATTCGGTAAACTTGTACTTTTGGTTAACAGATTTTCATCAAATTTGGTATTCTAGCAATTGCGCTATATACTATTTTCTCAACAGATGTGGTTTCTTAAAAAAAAAAATAGCTGCTTTTTTTGAAACGACTTAAGACTTAATTGAAACGACTAAAAGCTTTAAACTTTTCTTAGATCAATATGTTGATATAGATTCCATTCGTGTGTTTCAATTAACAGAGATCATTGAACATAGTTCTACATTACGGTAAAAATTAATAGTTTAATAACAATAAAAAAAAAATTAATATTTTTTCCTTATCACCCACCATTCTTCAGTTTGTAACATAATTTACCTGTAATTAGATTGTGTTTGGTATAAAAAGCCAGGAAAATAGAAAATAAAATGAAACAATAAAAGAAAATTAAAAGGTGAGAGGGGGGCGCCTTTCGTAGGCTTTCCAGTCCCTCTGGTAGGCTCTGTTAGAGTGATTAACAGGGGGTATAATAAAATGAATAATAAATGAAATGTTTGATAATATCAAGTTACGGAAAATATTGAGTGGACTGTATAAAAGATTGAGCCATATGGGCTCAGATAACATGAACAAATTAATATTTAACAAATACAAAATGAGAAGCAAAAAATAGTTATTAAATTCACCAAGCCAAAAGGAGTGGCGCTTACCTCAAAACGCAGACACCTTAAAATTAGTGTGGTTCGACTGACCTTCAGCCCATATGGGGAATGGAAGGAAAATAGGAGACAGGAAAAAGGAAACAAAAAAGAACCATATGCCTGTAGTTCCAACGTCGTTGTCCACACAGTACGGCTGATGAAAATAGCTGAAAATTCAAACGGGCTCCAGGAAAGCTGTACGGTCGGAGAAGCAGCGGAAGTAGAGACCACGTGCTTGCCGTTCACTCTTACAGGCTTGGAGAATCCGTAGGCAGTCACCCGACAAGAAATCGACTATCACGCTTAACGCTGAGGAAAACCAGAGGTGGCAAACCTGGGTTTTCCACTAAACGGAAAAGCGGAAATGCAATTAAGTAGGCAAATATTCGCACTGCACTATGTTACTTGTCTGGATGTTACTTTGTGACTAGTTTAGTGGGAGGTCTACGAAGGGACTACCCCCACTCTCTGATTAGGACACAGCCTAGAGTTATCAGTTTATATTTAGTATATTAAATTTTTAGGGCGGCAAATTTAAATTTCGATAAATACCGAACACAGCCCCCGTTGAACTTGTTCAACCTTTAATTAGATAAAGTGATAAATATATTTAGTAATCCAGCCCCTACGATATGCAAATTTTAGAAATGGTGACTGGACTAAGTAAATGTAAAAGTGGGGTTAGTTGGCAGTAGGCAAACAATAAAGTTTGCTTGCCGCACGCAGAAAAGTACCAGATAGGGTACGAACTTCAGCCTTACGAACAACGCCGTCCGGAGCTGAATAAACCTTAATAATTTGGCCAAGAGGCCAATGGCGAGGAGGACAATTCGGTTCTTCGACCACTACCACGTCGTCTACCTTTAAATTAGAGCCAGGGTGAAACCATTTGGCACGAGATTGAAGGGTAGCAAGGTACTCCATTCGCCATTGCTTCCAAAAGCGTTGAGTTAAGGCTTGGATCAACTTATAATGTTGCAGGGAGCCATCTTTAAATTCAGCGCAGTCCTGTTCCGGAGGCGCAGTAATGGCACGCCCAATAATAAAGTGTCCCGGAGTGAGAGGTTGAAGCTCACCCGGTGAAGAGGGCATCGCCGCCAAAGGGCGGGAATTAAGAATCCCTTCTATTTGTGTTGCAAGCGAAGTAAATTGGGATAAGGTAAGAATATTAACCCCAATGACTCGCCTAAGATGAAATTTGGTGGATCTGACCGCACGTTCCCATAAACCACCCATAGATGGGGCAGCCGGAGGCAGAAAGGAAAACTCAATTTTATTTTCCACCGCAAAATTCTGAACAATTTTATTGTTCAAAGGATCCTTAAGAATGAGGTTAAATTCGCGCTGTAGCACACGGTCTGCCCCTTTAAAATTGGTACCACAATCTGAAAATATCTGTTTGGGGCATCCACGACGACTAATAAAGCGTCTCAGCACATCCAAAAAGGAATCAGTGGACAAATCTAGGGCAACCTCTAGATGAACCGCCTTTATGGCGAAGCAAACAAATATGCATAAGTATATTTTAATTAAGGGGGCCTTGCGTAAAGAATAAGGCTTCACAATAAAAGGTCCACAGTAATCAATTCCAGTGTGATAGAACACTGGGGCAGGATTTACACGTTCTGGTGGTAAATCGGCCATTAACGGTGGAGTATTGCGGGGATTTACCCTGAAGCATTCCACACAATTAAAAATTATAGTACGTATTACTTGGCGCGCAGCCAGAATCCAGTACGTAAGAGATAGCTGGAATTGAACCTGAGAGGGTCCAGCATGGCCTAGCCTTATATGGGTATGACGAATTAACAAATCGATTAAATAATGTTTCTTAGGCAAAATTATGGGATGCTGACCTTCATAATTCAGGGCGTTGGTCAACCGACCTCTGACGCGCATTAAACCAAAATCGTCTATGTAGGGAACTAGCCGTTGAATGGCAGTTCGCGCAGGTTTATTCCGTTTAACGGCAAGCAAATCTTCGGGGAGTCCGCTTGACTGTATGTAGCGCATAAGATAGTTATGGGCCAATCTGCGGCATTCTAAGGGAGTCAAATTATTGCCCTTGAGCCTTGACGGAAACCATTTGATCATGAGCGTTACAATACGCAGACATTTGTCCCAAGAAGAAACTGATGAAAATAATTGAGCGTCACACTGAGTGACCGCCAAAGAGCAGGGAGCTACCGGTTTTAATTCTAATAACTGGTCATCCACAATGGCAGGAGGTGGCATGGAAGGCCAAAATTCCTCACACTCGTACAACCAGGGAGGTCCTGTCCACCACATTGGAGATGAAATTAACTCATTAGGGTAACAACCTCTCGACGCAAGGTCAGCTGGATTGACATCGCCGGGGATATGTGACCACTTGGCACCTTCTGTTAATTCAGAAATCTGGGCCACCCGGTTAGCTACAAAGGTTTTAAGTAAGTAGGAGGGAGTTTTAATCCACTCCAGGACAATAGCAGAATCTGTCCACAGAAATATTTTGTCAATGGACATATGACGGCTTAACAGCTCCCGAAAATGGTGCGCTAGTTTAGCCAAAAGATGTGCGCCTGAAAGTTCAAGGCGCGGCACAGTCATCGTCTTTAGAGGGGCTACCTTAGTTTTGGCAGTCAAAAGCGTACAACAGACGCCTTGTTGAGAAGCTGACCGAATATATAAGACGGCAGCATATCCAAGTTGGGAGGCGTCAGCAAACCCGTGTAACTGTATGGGTGGCGACGCAGAACCCAAAGGACGAGCAATTTTTATTTCCGCCAAACTAGTTGACAACATGGTTACAAAGCCTTTCCAGGGTTGAGACAAGTCATCAGATAATGGAGTATCCCAGTCTAAATGATTGCGCCAAAGCGTTTGTAGAAAGCATTTCGCTTTGAATATTACTGGAGCAATCCAGCCACAGGGGTCATATAACTTGGCAGTTTGAGCCATGACTGAGCGTTTAGTCAGCGGGGCATCCTTTCCAAAGACCATTTCTGCGGCGGGGAATTCAAAAACATCAGGGTTCGGCTTCCAGACCAGACCTAAAACAGACTGAGGTTCAATAAGATAAGTGGCAACTTTATTAAAACAAGTAGCCTTCCACAATTGGGGGTGATTGCTGGCCCATTTGTCCAGCACAAATCCTCCTTTGGCCAACAGGGCAAAAATTTCATTTTGCAATTCCTGGGCCTCTTCAAGTGTATGGGCACCTGCAGCCAGGTCATCAACGAAAAAATTCTCAAGCACTAACTTAGAAGCTCGAGGGAAAGCCTCGGCCTCATCACAAGCTAATTGTTGTAAACTGCGGATGGCCAAATAAGGGGCACAACTAAGTCCGTAGGTTACGGTTTTCAAAGCATAAGTCTGGATAGGTTCAAGTACATTGGAACGCCATAAAATACATTGGTAAGCACAATCAGCTTCCCTGACTAAAATTTGCCTAAACATTTGCTTTATATCGGCAACAAATACAAAGCGGTAAATTCTAAACAAAGTAAGAATATTACTAATTAACGCCTGAAGCTTGGGTCCTGTCATAAGAACATCATTCAGAGAGTAGCCACTAGAAGTTTTGCAGCTGGCATCAAAAACTACTCTGATTTTGGACCTATCGCCATGGCTTTTAAATATTCCATGATGAGGAATATAATATTTAGGAAAAGTGGCAGTCGTTACTGGGGCCATATGGCCTTGGATTAAATAATCACGCATAAATTCCATGTAACGGGCCTTAAACTCTGGATATTTAACAAATTTGCGCTCCAAAGCTTGAAAACGCGAGAGCGCTGGTGAATACGAATCTCCCAAGGAAGACGATTGCTCCTGTCGTAAAGGGAGACTAACTTCATAACGTCCAGAGGGCAGACGTTTGGTTGTCCGCAAGAAAAATTCCTCACAGCGCTGGTCTTCAGGGGATAAAGCAGCCGGAGCGGGAGGGGGTTCTTCCACTTCCCAGAAACGGCGCAGGGTCCTGGAAAGATCGTCTTCCGCAGCAGAAGACACCAAAGACTGAGGAGGAACATGCTGATTAAAATTGCACGCATTGCCATTTAAAGCAATTGGTGCTGCACCCATTAGCACATAACCAAAGCGCGTAAAGACGGCTTGAGGAAGGCCATCACCCAGGTGACGAACTGGGCCCACAAAAGAGGAAGCAGTCAAGTCCGCACCTAACAACGCATCTACTTTGGACGGGACTCCAAAGGTGGGATCAGCGAGTACCAAGCCTTCTGTAGCTCTGGTAACTTGATTAGCGATGCCAACGCAGGGAGTCACACGACTAATTTGGGGCAGTACATGAAAGCAATGTGACTGGGAAATCAATTCACCACTCAAGGTACCCACGGCAAGGTGGCACGACGTAGTCGAAGGAACGGAAGTAGTACCTACACCACTCACTACGAAGGGGTCGTGAACTAAGTTAACCTTAAGCTTGTTTGCACAGCTTTCAGAAATAAAAGAAACTTGAGAAGCACTATCCAAAATGGCTCTAACCACCACATAATTATTTGGACTCACCTGAAGTCTGACTAAACTCGTAGCCAACAATATACTACTAGGCATGGAAGAATTAGTAGAGACGCAGGTAGTGGCCGAAGAAGGGACCGCAGTTGGTAATCCTTCCTCATTATTATGAGGTGCAGAAGGCATAGGAAGTGCATTGGCGCTCACAGATTTGCTCTCAAAATGGAGTAGCGAATGGTGGCGCCTAGATTTACATTTGGCGCAGGCCTGTAAGTCAGCACAAGCGCCTTGGTGTTTCTTATTCAAACACACAGCACATAATGTGTGCCATTTAATTAATGTGTAACGCTCAGAGGGTGTCAACCTAAGGAGAGTTGAACACTGCACAATGGGGTGCAAACCTCCACAAAGCGAACACTTTAATTGACAAGCTTGAGCTGTTAAAGAAGCAGAATTATATTTGGATTTAGAGAAATCAGAAAGCTTACGATTCTTAGAAGCTTTGGACCTCCTTTTAGGACTGTCAGTCCTTTCCACTACTGGAACATCCTCAGAATTGGCTTCTTCCTTTCGCTCAGCAACGTCAGTTAGAAAAGAAATAATTTCTGCAATCTGCGGTATTTTATCTTTATCTTTTACAGTACCCTCGAATTTCTCCCTCAAAGGGGCGTCGAGTTGTGACAAAAGATAGTAAGTGTATATAACACGATAAGGTTCATCTACCTGAAGTGAGGTAAGAGAACTAAAATTCAATTCGTACGCGTCAATTAATTGCCGAATAGAATCCGAGGAATTTCTCACCGCCTTAGGGAGGTTCCACAAATTACGACAATATTTTTTAACAATCACCCTCTTTTTATGATACCGCTCAGTTAAAACCTTAAGGGCAGTTTCATAACTTTCATCATTAAGGGGCAACTTAGAAATTTTATCATAAGCCTGACCCGCTAGATGATTAATCAAATATAACAATTTTTGTTTAGGGGATAACATAACGTTGTCATGAACAAGTGTCATGAATTTGTTATAAAATTCATCCCAATCGGAAGTACCGTTAAATTTTGGTAAGGTTAAACGAGGCAATTCAGACAAAGTTAATGATGTTTGATTTAATGAATTAGGTGCTAAACTCAATCTAGGGTCTAGGTGAGTTGAAGCAGCAATAGGAACAGGTGTAGCACCCGCGAGAAGCTCCAAAGCATGAAGTTCGCCTTTCGCTAACAATTCCTCTAATTTGTGCATGCCTGCCATTAACGTTTCTTCATTCAAGCCTTCCGGTAAAACTTCCAAATTAAGGTAAGGTTGCAGCTTTTCATTGGCTGAAGTATAGTCAGCACGAAGCTTTTCAAGCAACCAGGTAACACCCGACTGTAGGGAAGGGCGATCAGGACTTAATGCCTCTAGACGCGTCACTGTCGACTCTAAAGTCGCCGTAGATACAGAAATCTGACGGGTAAATAAAACCGCAGTTAATTTTTGAGGTGCCATAATGGGGTAGTTCGTGATAAGTCAAAACACCCAGATTACGAGCAACAACAAAGCAGCAGAAAATATAAATTCCAGAAGGGAATTTAACAATAAACGTGTTAGGATTTACGGCAAATATTTTACAATTAAATGCAACACGAAATCTAACAAAAGAATTAATAATTCGGTTTACAACGAAACAGACAAAAAATGTATTGATAATGAATTTCTAAACGAAAATTCAATAATAATAAACATAAATCACGCAAACGTAAACAAATGAGGAGGTTCTTGCCAGCAGGTTACAGGCTGGAAGGTTACTCAGCTGGTCAGAGGGCGCGTAAGTGTGTCGCTGCAATCGGACACTATATAGTGAAGGGCCACGTGATAAGAAACCAAATGATATCAGGCCGTGGAATAAAATATGGCCGCGACTCTCCACTTCCTTTGAACGCCAAGCACGTGGCTTAACCTCCGAACACGTGATTTTAAGAAAATAAGCACTTGCAAAAATAGACAATATTAAATTAATAAAAAATTAAATAACGTTTACCACCTTAAGGGTAAAGTTTGTGGGGGCCTCTGGTAGGCTCTGTTTAATAAAAAAACAGGAAAATAGAAAATAAAATGAAACAATAAAAGAAAATTAAAAGGTGAGAGGGGGGCGCCTTTCGTAGGCTTTCCAGTCCCTCTGGTAGGCTCTGTTAGAGTGATTAACAGGGGGTATAATAAAATGAATAATAAATGAAATGTTTGATAATATCAAGTTACGGAAAATATTGAGTGGACTGTATAAAAGATTGAGCCATATGGGCTCAGATAACATGAACAAATTAATATTTAACAAATACAAAATGAGAAGCAAAAAATAGTTATTAAATTCACCAAGCCAAAAGGAGTGGCGCTTACCTCAAAACGCAGACACCTTAAAATTAGTGTGGTTCGACTGACCTTCAGCCCATATGGGGAATGGAAGGAAAATAGGAGACAGGAAAAAGGAAACAAAAAAGAACCATATGCCTGTAGTTCCAACGTCGTTGTCCACACAGTACGGCTGATGAAAATAGCTGAAAATTCAAACGGGCTCCAGGAAAGCTGTACGGTCGGAGAAGCAGCGGAAGTAGAGACCACGCGCTTGCCGTTCACTCTTACAGGCTTGGAGAATCCGTAGGCAGTCACCCGACAAGAAATCGACTATCACGCTTAACGCTGAGGAAAACCAGAGGTGGCAAACCTGGGTTTTCCACTAAACGGAAAAGCGGAAATGCAATTAAGTAGGCAAATATTCGCACTGCACTATGTTACTTGTCTGGATGTTACTTTGGGACTGAGTGGAAGGGCAATTTCAAAGGGACTACCCCCACTCTCTGATTAGGACACAGCCTAGAGTTATCAGTTTATATTTTAGTATATTAAATTTTTTAGGGCGGCAAATTTAAATTTCGATAAATACCGAACAGATTGGTATAAACTATCTATAAAAGAATTTGTGTAGCGATACAACTTTAAAAGTGGAATTTTCAAAAAAAAAAAAAAAAAAAAAAACACTTGAATTTCCTTATAGAGGCCGCCTTAGAAATCAAGTTTCGCCCTTATTGCAAGAGCTCTTCAGGGTCGTTACAGCTTGAAAGGAAATGGAGCAATCTTGGTCTTCGATCATATCGAGTGTATAAATTGATTTTACTCTGTGCATGTCCTTGTTATTGCACGGGGTTTTATCAGAACATCTTGATAATGGGCGAGCGCCTGTCGAAACCGGTCGATTGTTATTAAAAGAAGCAGGTTGGTTATCACGGAAATATCTCTGATGCTTTCCAGCTCAGCGGACTCAAACGCAGCAACAATTTTACCTTTTTTGTACATATTTGTACGAGCAAGCATTTTCGGTATTAACGATAATTAAGCCTAAATATCGAAAATATGCAAATGATTTTCGTCCTTATTATCGGGCATTCAGCCGCGAGTTAAATTGATGGCTAAAAAATAAAAAAAACGCTCACATTATTATGTCATTTATTAGTGTGTATTGTAACCATGCCAAAGAAATTGTTTTGAAACGAATTTCTCCACAATTCTAAAGTAATGAAGTTTTCTCTATGTGCATTATACATAATTATAAAACATTTACTTGGGTGGTTGCAAACAATTTTGTCGCGACTGCAATAAGTATAAGAAGCACTGCTTTAGAGGAGAGCTTAACGCTGTAATAGGAATCCGAAGAGAGGAATCTAAAGCAGAGAGAGAGACACACACACAAAATTGCCAGGCCTCAGAGCCACTCTAGGGGCGAGCAACCCGGACATTTGTCCGAGGCGCCAAAATTTAGGGGCGCCATTTTGGCTGTAAGTGGAGAAAAATATTGATGTGTTAAATACTCAATTAATAGAAAATTTCACATATCGATTTTTTCCTTTGCAAAAAATTTACAATGTGTAGCATATTTATATTGGTTATATCTAAAAGCGAAAAATATTTACACTATTATTGAAAAATTAACGCAGAATTTGTAAAGGACGGTGCTTGAACTTGTTTGAACATGCATATACTTCTCTGAACATTGTAGCATTAAAGCGCTGCTTCAGTTTGTGTTTGAATAGACTTGCTTAAAAATATATATACATATTCTTAAAGGGCGGCAATTCGTCTTTTTGTCAGGGGCAGAACGTACCGCTAGCGGACGCTGTAGGACTTCATACGTAAATAGAATTAGATAGCGAGAGATTTAGACTGAGCAATGAGAGGGGTAGTAGTTTTAGGCTGACGTGTTGTAACTGTTCCAAAGACTGTCCCTTGTAGGGCTGGCGCAGCTGTATATATACAGAGTTTTCCACTCTAGTTTGGCCTAAGTGGCGAGTGACATTCTCAATTTTGTGTGACTCTCTCCGCTTTAGATCACTCTCTTCGGATTCTATTACATCATCCCTCTCCTTCCAAGACCCATTAAAACGCTACTGCTTCCCCAGAACCCCTACAAAAAATTCAATTTTCCAGGGAAAATGTTAGAAATATAAATGATTGGTATTTATGTGTGTACATAGTATTGGAAATTTAAAGAAAATCGTTGCAGGCGTTTTTTACAATAGCACGAAAAGATTGGGAAACAAATAACATTCAGTAAATTTCCTTGAACTTTCGTGTTAGATACAGTGGTAGCTGGTAGAAAAACGAGTTTGAGCTTCATAGAAATTTTTCATTTTTGGGATATTTTGTAACATACACATAAAACACACACACACACACAAACACATACACATATACTGACTATTCGCTAAAATTGTTTGTTTCGCACTCACAGACATCAATAAAAGTATTTCCGCTGATAATTGTTTTCGTAAATTTGTCAATCTGAATCCACATGCAAGGAAAACGAAAGCAATACAAACCAAAACTTTCTGAATTAATTTTACTATTTATTGTACAAAATTAATATAAACTAATAACACACAAAAAAAGAAATATTTGAGCTGTAAAAAATTATTTATTAATTTTCAAAACATAAAACTGAAATAAAAAGTTTATGTTTATTAAAGTTGCGCCATATTTTCCTCTTTTTGCAATAACTAACTTTAAACAGGCAGATTTAATTTAAAGTTTGATAACTTTAATACTATGTAAGTGGGGGGGGAAGCTAGTAATATATCGAATAGTTATTTTAGAACGAAGCTTAAAGTTATTAGAAATCTGATATTACTTTATAAATATTATTTAATTCTTTGGTCTAGATCGTATTAAAACAACGTTTATATTATATTATTATTTCCCATATTTGATTTTTTTTTGGCATTAGTATTGCGGCTATTCTGCCATTACTGTGTATGCCTTAAGCATATTTAATTATTAAGTTATATATTTGATTTATATTTGTTAAAATTTCTATATAATTAAAGGGAGCTTTTAGTATGTTATACAGTTCATCTAGTAAACTTTTTGTCTGCCTATCATATTTCTTGCATGTCATAATCACATGTTCCGGATCCTCTTTTTCTGTGCATACACTACACAGGTCTGACTCTTTTTAACCAATTCTTGCTAGATACGCCCAAATATCGCATGGTTCAATCTAATTGTTTTGATATCTTTTCTTGGCAGGGATAGATTATAAAACCATGGTTTTTCTTCCTGCTAAGGGCGTGAATCTCTTATAAAAGGTTCCTTTGGCTCTTATTTCGTATGACTGTTGCTAATATTTAGTCTCTTCTCGAGACTTGGAGTTTAAATCAAAGTCTGGAGCCTTATAAAAAAACCTTCTGTGTGCCTTCTGTGTGTGCTGTTTTAGCTAAACTATCGGTTACCAAATGCTCGTGAATGCATGCATGGCATATAACCCATCATTTTTTCACCAGCACTACCAGAGAATAAGTGTGTGTTTGGTAATTTAAATTTTTTGCCAGAAATTTGCCTAAACATTTTCCATATTTGAAATAATTTATTTAATTACCAATTATTCCAAATGAGTTTGAAGAAAAAATAGTCAATCAAAGTACGACTTTACCATAAAGGATTCTGACTTTTCTGGTTTTAATTGAACCCAGTTTGAACGATTTTCTTCAAATTTACTAAGTTGACTATACAACACAAATTAAAATTGATTTTTTATTTCAAAAAATATAAATTGATATTAGGGATGTGCACAGAAAATGGAACAGCAGATTTCTAAATTGCCTTTGCCAGTTGAGATTCACTTTACAGAGATTGACAAAATGATTAGTAATTAAAATTTTCGCCGCATTCTTTATGTCTTAGAAATCATAATAAATCTGAATTATGACTCGCCCACCAGCCAGTCGAATTTGTCAAAAGTTTCACACCAGATATTACTTTTGATTATGAATGGTTGAATCATACTACGTATATTTTGAAACAACACTTTAAATGTATGCCCAGAAATCTAAGAAAACCCAAAAATGAAATAAAATAAATCGCTCTCTAAAGATTGCCAAAATTTTTGCAAATCTATAACTTTGATTTGAATTCATTTTTAGAGCTCTCTGGTGGTGGTGTAGTGTAATTGATGTGTTGTGTTGTAATAGTGGTGGTAGTAGTAGCGTGTGGCACAAGCGGTTTAGTAAAGGCCTTGTATGTAGGTTTGAGACAGAGATAGAAGTATTAAGAAATAATCAAGAGACCACCACTGTTTTTAAAATAAATATATTAATTTCTAAATGAATTTAAATACTTTACAATATCACAACTATTATGTTTATAAATCAATTATTTATCTAGAATAAGTGCAAAACTCTTATGTTTTAACTTACGACTGGCACTGATGCTAAGACTATTCCTGTGACAAGTGTTTTTTGATTGAATGTCTATTTCGGACTGCCGAAAGAATGCCTTCTCTTGTTAGTACAAATCTTCCCCTGTGAGAAATGGGTGAAAAGACAAAGCTAGCCAGGTCCTTTGAACTCTTCTGTAACGATGATCTTCTACCTGTGTATACCCTTTTTGCCAGCGAGTGTTATATTTTCTTCATAGTTTTGATATATTTCTATATTTCTGGCATCCATCACAGTGGCTTTATGAAGTTAGGTTAATCGCCTACAAAGAATCATTGTTTACTTTCATTAGGAAGCATTGTGATCATGTTAAAAATTTCCGAATTTGGGTATTTAACACAGAAATAAATGGTTAGATTCCCTGAGAACGAGAAAAATGCTTTAAACGAATGGTTTGTAAGTGGGTGTGTATGTAAATGTGTGTATGTATGAACAAAATATTTAAAAAAAAGGAAAAATCTCAAACTGCTAAAACTTGATTATTCCATTTAGGTACTATGTTCGCATCTGTCACGAAGATTTTGGGCAAAATCCACTAAGCGGCACTGCAACTTTACTGAATATTGTTTTGTTTTTTTTTTCAGTTCTTTGCAGTTTTCTTGCTGAAAAATGATTTTCTATAAACTGTTATGTACCATCCATCCACACGCCTAAATACCTTTTAGCCAACACCTATTATATAGCCAGCATTTTCCAGGGAAATTTGATTTGTGTGAGGATTCTGCGGTTAAGTGTAGCGTAAAGTTTATCCACTTCATTTCAATGTATAGTAATACCACGTACATAATATTAATACAATTTAGAACCGTTGCTAGAATTCAAAATTTAAAGAATTACGGTCAACCTTAAGTGCGACATTGCAAAATAGGCTTTAGAATTTTTTTTTAAAATTATCTCGAAAACTGCTGCAATGGTTTTGTTTAAACTTGAAATGGTGACTGCACAGGTAAAGTTCTAAAACTTTTAATTAAAGTTTTTTCCAGAAATACTGAGTTTAGAGAGTTATGTAGGATTCCCGTTTGCAACAAGAATCAGCCGTTAATGTTCTGAAATGCATAGGCTTATAATGAAACCCTTAATATTACGCCCTATATTTTTTCCTTTTTTTTTTTTTTTTCCTTTTTGCATAACTTATCTCTTATATAATAGCTTAAATATATAACAAAATTTTGTATTAAATTAAATTTGAACATAATATTTCCATGGAATCATAGGATTAAATAAATGAATGTGTATGCTGCGTATAAAAACATTGCCTAAAACTTTTTGTGAATTCTAATTTAATATCATTTCCCATTAAAAGTGAAATTCACTTCTGTCGACTATATTATCAGAAATTGACAATTTGGCACCAAATACCGAAAGTGATAAGGATGGCACATTGTGGATGAAAGACCCTTCTGAAGATGAATGACATCGTGGCAATTCTCCAACAACTAAACACTCAATGACCCAATTCTTCGTACTTTATTTAATAAATGAAAAATAAAAGTACTAAAGATTTTTTTTTTTTTAGTAATAAAAGTAAATTTACAAACTGGGTAAAGATAAAAATTTAAGAATCACAGCTAAACATGAAAACTATTCACCTTGGCATATAAAAGAAACATTACTGTTAAGATTATGTTACTTTATTATTGATTATGTTACTTTATTATTAATTAATATGACTGGTAAATTAATACAATTGGTTTTTATGTTTTCTTTTTTTTTTTTATGAGTAGCATTTATAAACATAATAGCAAATTGTAACAAATCTGTTTTTACAAATGTAAATTCATATTGCATATGTGAATCGGTCCGCAATGCTGAATAAAATTTTTGATTTTTATCCGTCGTAGCATGCATTTTTTTTTTTTTTTTTGCATGTTCCTGCTTGTTTCAGATTTATATATTCTATATGAAATTCCTAAATCTTACAATAATTACAATAAAATATCAACAATTCACAAAACCTAAATTTATTTAAAAGCCAAGTGAAATCATTATACAATAGATGTAAGTAATATTACATAATACACGTAAGCAAAAATTTAAATAATCTTGTTTAAAAAAAAAAAAAAGATGAAACTGAATTTAATATGAAATTATGTATTAAAATTTTATTATAAATATATGTATTTTAAAATATATATGGATGGGTCCGCAATGCTGGATAACATCTGGTATTTTATTCGTCGTAGCATACATATTGATTTGGTTCCTGACCGGTTTCGGATTTCCATCCATCGTCACAGCGAATTCACCAAGTTCGTGTAGAAAGTTCACTTCAATGTAGTGTTTCTGTTACACACACACACACACACACACCTATGTGTGTATGTTTAATGACAAAATGAGATTATTAGATATTAGAAAATAGTGTATAATAAATAGTATGTTTTGAAGGATATTTTATAACTAAATTTTTTTTAGTTATTTAATACACTATTTATTTATATTTATATTTTTATTAATATATATTTAATATATTAATATATATTTTAATAGTATTTAAAATATTATACACTATACGTGTATATTATACACTATACAATATTATATATTATATATTATACACTATTTATACTATTTTGATACACTATTTTCTAATGTCTAATAATAATTTATAATAATTCCATTCTGTCATTAAACACACGCACATAGTAACATAACCTTATAACCTCCCCACATGTATACAACCAACAAACCATGTGTGTGTGTGTGTAACAGAAACATTACGTTGAAGTGAACTCTCTAAACGAACTTGGTGAATTTGCTCTGACGATGATAAAAATCCGAACCCGGTCAGGAGCCAAATGAATATTTGGACGGATAAAATACCTAATATGTAGTTTATTTTGTTTATTTTGTTGGCAGAGCTGAAGCAGGTTTTGAAAGTAAAACAACAGATAAATACGGCTTGCTGTAAGCCTTTTAATATAATGTAATCCAAAATAAGATACATATGAGAAAACAATTAATAGATAGATGTAGAAATATTATAAAAACACGAATGTATATACGAACGGATGGAGTTCTTTACACAAACACAACCGGTAACAGACTGAATTAACAAATATGTATGTGAAGCAAGGATACTAATTTGAATATAAAGAATTACACTCTCACACACACACACAGATATCGGATGGAGCGCATTAACACAAATAAACACAAGGGTAGAGCATGGAGCGGATAAGGAAATTTCTTGCTTAGAATTCCCGCTCAAAAATCTTAAAGGGTGTCATCTATAAAATTACATTTGTACAGATGAAGAAACAAAATAAAAATAAATAATTAAATTTGTTATATCTTTATTAATAAGTCTCTTTATTATTGTAAATTTGTCTCACAGTTCAATGTTTGATCTATATAATCAGTTAAATATCTTTTTCTATAACTATTAAATATTGGGCATAAAATTTAAAAAAAAACTTGAGATTATCTGGACGATATTGCATAGAGAACTATTCAAAAATTTACATTTTGCCTTTATACAATAAACGGTATTGTTGATTATGTAGTCTTAACTGGCTTATAATTTTATGTTTTTTATTATACTAGTTTTGAACACTAAATAGATTTCTCTAAAATCTAAATTGCTAATTAATCTGTATTTAGAACTGTATCTGGAGTTTAACACTGAACAAATATCGATTAACAGTTTTTTTATTTCTTATTTTTTCAATAATATTCGAGACATCCATATCTGTAACATTAATTACATATATGTATACAATTCGTAAAAAAATACTTTTTTCGTACTTAGAAGAGCTCAAAACATTTCCGGTCAAAACTCTGTTTCAAAAATTTTGACACGATCTCAATACTTCCTCTTACTATGAGTGAGACAACAAAAAAAAAGAATTATCACTAGATATTTATTGTGATAAAATTGAAAGTATTATTCATAAAGGAATCCTTTTTTTCTAATTCTTCCTTTATGGTGAAAGTAATAATAACACGTTAGTTCCATTGGTTGAAAAAATTATAAATATAAATCTTGCAGCATAGTTCCTAACCATGTTATTGATGATATATTTTGCTAGTAGGGCTCGATATTATGCTCATTATCAAGATACTCTAGAATAGCTAAGCGCTTAAAATCAATAGATGACCACCAAATGAAGCAGGGCTATCACTGAAACAAATTTCTGATATAATTGCAAACTTTGCTGATTTCTGAAGTTTCCATGCCAACTAAGAGATTAAAAAAATCTCAGATAACTTTTAAACATATAAAACAGAGAAGCACAATTTTCTTTCGAAAATAATGTTTAAAATTTAACGTCAGAATTAAGTATATTTACGTTCAAGTTGCAGATCTCGATGTAGAAAAGCCCCCACTTTTCACATTTGTCAAATAAGTGACCATTATTCAATGAGTAATCCTATAGTTTATGAGTTACATCCTGTAGTTAATTTTATGGATATAAACACCATAATTTAGAATTTGGGTTTACAAATTTTATTGAAAATTCACTCTAATTTCATTATTACCCCCTTTTTGTTTTCTTGAAAATTTTGTATAATTTCATATAATATTTAATTTCGTAAATTGAATATAATCCCATTGAATATAAAATTGAGAAACGAATAAAAGCAAAAAATTAGATATAAAATATAATTCAGAAACTTAATTGGTGACAAGAAAGCTGAGAAACATTTAATTGACTAATTAGAACTTGAACAAGTATTGCAATTATAAATGTAAAATATAAAATGTAGCAATATGGAAGTTTATATAATTTATCCCGTCAAAATGTTTATTTTGAATGAATAAGAAAGTTATTTTATTTATCTTTTATAACTAATTTGGCTTTTGCCCAAAGAAAAGTATAAAAATAATATATATATATCATTTTATTAATATTTAATACTTTTACTGGAAATGAATGGCTGGGGTTACATAGATATGATAATGGTATGAAAATAATACACACACTACGTTCATAATTAAGCAAAACTAGGGAGGAGAGATTAATTAAAGTGGCGTTTGGAGAAGACGAGTAGAATGGTGTTAGAACTCTGGCTTCTTCTAATACAGATCGTTTGTTTAGCTGGTTATCTAGCATGTGAACCTACTTTTACTCAGTTTGATGCATGCTTCAAACTTTGCAAGTCGAAGCTACCCAGGCAAGTCTTATCCAGTTCAATTCTGAAAGAGTTCTCCAAAGAGGCGCACTCTTGATTTCTTCTCCGTTTCTAAAACTCTGGAGGTAGCTCTTGTTAGGAGCTTGGTGCATGGCACAGAGTTAAGAAAGCGCTGAAGTGCCAACGCTGCAGTTGCAGGTTTCGACAACATTGAGTGCCAACATAGCAACAGTAGTGATTTTCCCACCACCAGAGTGTTTATTCCATTATAATGTAAGAGTGGCTTCATGTGCCTTTGTGATGAAATTTTTATTATTTATTTACTTTTGTACATACATCACTTTTAAATCCATGAAATTTATTTTTAAAAGAATTATTAATGTATCCCCCCCCACAAAATTCGTTTTATTCCCACTGAACTCGAGGAGTTCTATGTTTATTTTTTAATGTTTACCTTTTAACTTAAGAACATGGTAACGTTTTAGTTCTGGTTAGGATAAAAGTAATCTGATGTAAGGCATTCACAAGAATTCTCATTCCATTTTCTTGCAGTCGACACGGTCGACTGACATTTCTTCCAAAGTAAGTATTTTTATTTATTTGTGCCTTGAATAAAGTTCTCTTAATATTAACCAGCTACTCTGGTATTTTATCCGTCCTAGCATGTATATTTCTAATATTCCTGACCTGTTTCGGATTTTTCATTGATCCTCAGAGTAAAGTTATGAACTTCTTGTAGAGGATTTACTTCAAATTATTTGACTTGTCTTGTTGATTCTGTAGTGTTTATTGTACTGACCATCCAGTAAGTGTAGTGCGTAACAGAAACATTAAGTTGAAGCAAATTTTCTGCACGAACTTGATAACTTTGACGATGGATAAATATCCAAAACCAGTCAGGAATATTAGAAATATGCATGCTACAACGGATAAAACATCAGATGTGATCCAGAATTGCGAACCCATCCACATATTTAATAGCTGCTCCTTGGGGGGGGGGGGGGTGAAGTTGTTCGCGTTCAAGATTGTTTTCACGTTCCCGTTGGATATTCTAAACCAACAACATCAGTCACCAGCGCAGCCTTTTTATACTGGGCCGCGCGACTTATACACCGCATTTTAAATTTATAACCCTCTAAAAAGACATTTATTTGTAAGTAAAATTTTCAATTTTCGTTATAAGATTTGCCTTACGATTTTCTTAGAAAACTGAATTTGTCTTTTTTACACCAAACATTTGCAGGGTAGAAAAATAAATTAGTTAAAATCAAAATAATAGAATGTATGTGGAAATGTCTGAATTAAAATCACTTCTCCATAATTTAAAGTCTGAGATTAAATCAGAAATTGATGTGATAATTAGTAAGGAACTCAGCAAATTAAATATTCCTGCCTGGATAGAGGAAAAGAATAAAAAGTTCGACGAGTTAAAGAAAGATAATGACGAACTTAGACAACAAGTCACAAGACAAAATAGAGTTATTGAGGCAATTCAAAGAAGGAATAATGTTATTATTTATGGAATGGATGAGCCTAAGGACGAAAATTTTGACTCTCTACAAGCTAATGTTGTAGACTTTTTTACTTAGGTGTTAGGAGTCGAAGTGAATGGGAGCGACTTAAATTATGTTAGAAGAATTGAACATGCAAGTAATAATAAACGAATAATTGTAGCCTCCTTTTGATCAAATATAAAGAAAGTAAACATTTTGCGAAATGTCAGGAAACTGAAAGGAAGTAGAATATTTATTTCTTCTGATTATGATAAAACTATGCAAGCTCAAAGGAAGGAATTGAGATCGATCCAAACTAAACTGAAGGAACAAGGGATGCAAACTAAACTAAAAGACAACGGACTTGTTATAAATGGTAAATTTACTACTTATGAACAACTAATTAAAAATAGCTCGGATAAATCCGATGATAAATATACAATTGAAGGGTGTGACGACGAACAGTTTGAAAATCTTGCACTTAGTGAAGCGGCCAGCAAGGTAAAGAAAAGGATTAACACTCAACAGTTGGTGAATGAACAGACTAAATCATAGTCAGAAGTCTTAAAAAAGGAAACGGAGAACTAAAACAAATTCTTATAATATACAAATATATATACAAGTCAGGACAATAGACAATTATTGATAAAACAACTGTTGACTCATCTATACTAAAAGTAGGTATAAACAAAATGAAAACATTGGCCAATGATATCGTGTTAATAGAAACCTTAAACTAAGCAAGATAACAAAAACTTTAAACAGCGAAATAAACGATAAGCACAATGAACTCTTAAAGGCCCAATTGGTTTGAAAACATTAGCCCAGAATTAACATTCTTAATATCCTAGAAGAAATAAATACGGACAATATTGTTAATATTGTTAGAAAGCAAAATGCAGAAGTAAAAAGAAGAATTGAAAGTTAAAATTCTTTTGGGTAAATAAGAAAACAAATCAACATAATTATAGTGTTAGAGTCCTCCCCACATATAAGGAAGGCATTACTAGAAATAAAATTAAAATTAATATTTTCAATATGTAAATGTCGCGCAACATTCTAAGTCTTAAAAGATGCTTAAAACGTTCTGGACTGGGTCATAGTGAAAAATTTTGTATAAGTGAATCACTGTTCTGTCCTATTTGCGCTGAAAGTTATAAATGATTAAAAGATTGTGAATTACAAATTAAAACATGCATACGATAATAATTTACTTAATATGCTCGAACGGAAAGAAAAAATAGATTTCAATCATTCAACATTCGATAAAAACTGTCCATCGGTTATCTTGATAATGAGTGAATGAATGAATTACATGAAAACATTGACTGTTGATCAGGTTCAATACATACATATACATAGTGGTTCGATATTAAGATGTTTACAAGCCAATTAGCAGCGTTCAATTAAAGTCACGCACACCTTATCAGAAAAGATTGTTAGAAGTAATACAGATTTATTATTTTTCACAATAAAAACAATAATGTTTGAGGAATTTACAGATGTAAAATATTTCAGAATGGAAATAATGGGAAGAGGGCGGCTATAATTATACAGAATACAATCATTGATGCTACCTTGTTATCTGAATTATCAGATGAAGATAACGTTGTAGTGGTAACCACTTATGTTGGCCACAAATTATATTGTCTGTCAATATATTTAGACCCAGAAAAACTCAAAAATATAATAAACAAAATTGGAGTTATAGTGGAAGAAAGAAATGAAAGAAAATGATAGTTTTGAAAAATAGTTTAGAATATTTTATAGTTTGAAAAATAGAATTTTGTTAATAATTGAAATGTATCTTAGTGCAGTAAAAAGAGCCAGGTACTATAATTTAAGGTCATTGCTATAAAGAGACAAAGGTGCAAGAATCAGTTAAATTAATACAATGCCACTTGGCTAACTGTTTTGTAAGAGAAGGCATTCTTTCTAGCAGTTTGCATTCTGCTTTCAAAGAAGAGAGTTTGTTGTAGACACCGAAGCAGAACACTTATTTTTCGCTCTCTTAGCATCAGTGCATATTAATAAGTTAATAACTTCCTTGCAAATAACTTGTAGTTATTATTTTAATAGAATATATTTATTGTTAGCAGTTGTAATTGTTTTGGTGTGATGATGTGTATTGGTAGCTTGTGGCGTGAGCGTTTTAGCGAAAAGGGCTTGTATGTATATACGGTTAAGAGATGGAAGTATTAAGAATAATTAAGAACACACTGGTAGATTAATTTAAATATATTCTCTAAGAGAAATTAAGTACTTTGAAAATCACTATAAAATCTTATAATAAATTCTTATAACTTGATACTGGTATAGGATACTGGTCTGATGCTTTCACCTTGATTTCTAGCACAAGTCTGTCTTTAAAATATCTCTTCTCTTTGTTTCTTCAATTCCTCCCCTGTGAGAAGAAGGGGTAGTACAATGCCATAATTGTTCTTGAACCGTACGAGTAACTGGACTTGTACTATTTGCAAGAATGGTACCAATGGTCTTGTCCTTTTGCAGGGGAATGTCAATCTTTTTCTTAATTTGGATTTATTTATAATTTAATATTATTTCAAGTTTCTTGCATCCATCACACAGTGGTGACTACTTTCTTATTTACTCTCTTAAACGTATACACTTACAAGCCCTTTTACTAAACCGCTCAAGCCACTACAAACTACAACAACACATCACACCAAATACATTTTAGAGTAAACCAGAAAATTATATCATCTGATACAGGGTACAACTTTACTGAATGGTATTTCAGTTTTCTGATGGTGGAGGTAGGAGATCACGCTTCATAAAAAAGTTACGTTTTATTCAAATTAGTAAAACAATAAAAATTTTCAGAAAATATTTCTTTTAAATTCTTTTTTTTTTTGCAAGATAAAAAAATTAATAATTACAGGGTTCCTGGAAATTCATGCTAAACAACAAACAAACAAACAATGTCTGACCTTATATTTCTGAGTAAAAAACATGCCTTTATAATATTTAATTATATTTCATAAGTTTATATACGTACAATTATTACATATGGAAGATTCTTCTCGACCATTCTTATATGAAGGAAAAGGATTGTGAGATTCAGCCTTTTTTAAAAAATAAGAAAACTTAAATTCTTGCCAACGTTTCGACAAATATTATTAGTTATTATTTAGTTATATAATATGCCTTCTTTTTCAAGGCATAAAATAAATAAAAAAGCATTAAATAATCTTCAAAACATAACAAATTTAAAAACTTATATATATTTGGAAAATAAAAAGTTGAGAACACCTCAACCATAGTTCACATTCTCTGTGATGTTGAGGTGTTCTCAACTTTTATTTTCCAAATTTATACATGAAGTTTTTAAATTTGTTATGTTTTGAATATTATTTAATAGTTTTTTTTTTTTTTATTTTATGCCTTGAAAAAGACAATATATTTGTCGAAACGTTGGCAAGAATTTAAGTTATTTTTTTAAAAAAGACCAAATCTCACAATCCTGTTCCTTCATTATTACATACATATATTTGTTTACACATAACGCTACGCTAACGGTGCTCTACGACCCAGACTCCTTACTAGAAATATTATTTAGTTATATACATTTTCTTATTATCGTATATTTTTTTTTATTTGAATATAATTGATGTCCTCTTTTTATCGCCTAGTTACAATCTATTTAAATGCAGGTTTGGGTCTTGTGTCAATGCTAGTGCAATTGTTATTCACAACCACATAATAGTTACTCAGCTATTTCCACTCTTCCCTCATTCTGGACCATATCTTTCTATTGCAGTCCCATGCTAACTGATAAAAGGTCACATACTATTATAATGGATTTGTTAGGTGGAGAGAATTTAGGTCTGGTTGATGATATAGGAAGAAGAAGACTTGGTTCACACTGGTTAACTAATATATTAATTAAGTGATACAGACTGCCTGGAGTTTACAATAGAGAAATTTTTTAAGGTAGAGTGGTATGAAAATTTCAGGTAGAGTTCAATGACACTTAGTAATTGGATGTATTGAACTGATTTCAACTGTGTTTATGGACCGTTCGTCGCTATATTTATACAGTTTCTCCCAGTCCAATAAGAGAGGGTGGTTTTGGGTTTTGTTTCTCTTCTCTTTGCTGAGTTTCTCTTTGGTTCCTGTTACATCATCCCCTCTATGTGTTAGGTGGAGAGAATTTAGGTCTGGTTGATGATATAAGAAGAAGACTTGGTTAACACTGGTTAACTAATATATTAATATATAGGCACAGACTGCCTGGACTTTACAATAGAGAAATGTTTTAAGGTAGAGTGGTATGAGAATGGCACGTAGCGATTGGATGTATTGAACTGAATTCAACTGTGTTTATGGACAGTCCGTCGCTATATTTATACAGTTTCTCCCTCTCCAGTACGAGAGGATGGTTTTGGGTTTTGTTTCTCTTCTCTTTGCTAAGCTTCTCTTTGGTTGCTGTTACACTATGTATGCAATAAATATATTATCTAATTAGCATGGCAAATTTAAGAAATATCATCTCAATCGTTATTGAGAAATGCACCTAAAACTTATATATATTGTGATATATATATATATATATCACAAAACCTTATAACCTCCCCACATGTACATAATCAACATGTGTGAGTGTAACAGAAACATTAAGTTGAAGTGAACTCTCTACCCGAACCTGGTGACTTGATCTGACGATGGATGAAAATCCAAAACGGTCAGGAACAAAATAAATAAAATGCTATAACGGATAAAATTTAACACATTGCAAACTTATCTACATTTTCAGAAATATTAATAATTATAAAAAAAAATTTATTGGTCGAAATTATCAACATTAATACATATGTCTGGTAAGAATCAATTAAAATGGCTTTCTCTTATTAATAACTCCAACACATCTATGACGAATTTTCTTAAAAAATCGGAATTTTTACTAAATGTTTAATTCCTTCATTTCCCACCAACTGATAGAATAATATTGTATTATAATGATACTGAAGAAAACTTATCAAGAAAGCCCTCAGAATTCCCAAAATGTTTCAAATAAAATTATTAGTTTTTTTCTTTATATGCAATAATCTCGCTTAGGGAAATCACGAAAAACTTTAAAAGTGTTATCCATTTCCATTACGCACTTCTGGTTAAGTGACGTATATTAAACAACCGAGTTATTTATTAATTTAAAAGCATGGTATTTTAAAACTGTTTTTTTTTTTTTCAGGATCTTAAAAAGTAATATTTTCGACGAGGGAAGGAATAGGCTCAGTGGTGTGCGCTGAACTAGGTATGCGAAGGTTCAGAATTTGAATCCAGCAGTGCTGCCGTTAGATTTTTCTCTTCCTATGAACTTCCGAGAGGCTTCGGGGGTACAATTTCTTTCTTTCAGCCCTCAGAACAATATCCCCTATAACAACGTTTAGTATTTTCGATGAAAACTCCATTTTTACAGTAAAATTTTGACAGGTTTGCGATACTTCCGCTTTTAGTAACAAAAAAAAAGAAGATAACAGTATTTTTACAGATTTTTTGGTTTGTTAGATATTCCACTATTTTACAAAAAAATATTGAAAAATGTTTTGTTTACACTTTTGTAATCATCATTATCATCACCTCCCCACCATTATCATACATTTCAATATCTGTATGAGATGGGTTTAGTCAGTTTGAAGTCAGGCTAGATCAAATATTAGTAATACATTCTTAATCTCTCAGGTAATGGTTTTTTTGTCTAATGTCCCTTTCCGCTCCCTTTGACAGTGAGCTTTGGCTTCCATATAAGTTTATTTAGTCAAGCAATCTTAGAGGTCTAATGTGATGGCATATCACAAGTCAAATTAGTTCCCTGCTGTCCGCAAGGAACGCCAAACTCGTATAAAAGGAAACGAAGCCAACCAATGGTTGGGGATGAAGCACCGTCCTACTTCCCTAACCCCAGGGGTCTAAATTAAAGGAAAAAGGGACAGTGGAGGCCCCTATTCTATCACCATCTTCAAGAGCAAAGACACCTTCCGGGCGATCAGCCAAACACAAACATCGAGTCTACACATCAGCACTTGCCTATATCTCAGTCTCTCATTGAGTTTATCTCCCTGTCTCTTAATCTCATAGTCAAGCCCTTAGAATCATAAGTGTATATATATATTAATTATAGTGCAGTAGTAATAGTATTTAGTTATTAATTTAAATCCCCTGAAACTCCCATCATACTAAACCATCTAACCTATGCTCCTCGCAGATGTAATAGAATCTCTCTCTAAATTCAAATAACAATTAAATTGCATTATTACCTGAGTTATCAACGACAACAATTTATTTAAAAAGTTCATTTATATGAAGTTAACAATAAATGTACTTTTAAATTAATCTTTTTTTCCATGTAATTGTCATAAAGGTGAAAATTTTGTGCAGTCCAAGTTCACGACCAACAATTTGTAGGTCCTGTTAATTTTTTTAAATCAATTCGCCAAAAAAAAAAGCGGAGAGTGAAATAAATGATTTTCGTAGGGTGGTGTGCCGGATTACTGAGAAGGATTGCCGGAGAAATATACCAAACACCTAAGTAATTGTGCCTTCTGGCACCCCAATCATTATTTCACTTTCTCTTACCACTTCCCCCAACTTGCCCTCTACCTATTTCTCTATAAACCCCTGCATAAAGTAATTAAGACAAATAGATACCACCAGCTTTACACTAAATAATGGAATCCGTCTGAGCCAGCTGCATTCCATATTCATTTAAAATTTGTTCATTTGTTCATACTGACACCTATTTTGTATCTCTAGTGAAAAGGTTTTATAAAACAATACAAAGCAGCTGTTGTTAAGAGCTTATATAACAACATTATTTTACAAACATAAAATATGAATTAAATAGATAATTTTTTAATTGAACCGTATTATGCAATTAATTTAACATTGTGTTTTTTACTCAAAGAAAAACTTCTTACCTGGTAATAAAATATTGAAGACTTTAATTTTTAGTCGGTTCCAAAATAAATAAATAAATTTTTGGTTGGTAGGTCCAAAGCTGCGGTCTATTTTGGGAACCGGAGATCACTTGGCTATATCTTTTGGTGAATGGAATACTGTTTTCTAGGCTAGCTTAAAAAATATTTGTATCTGCTCGGAAAGCCAATCGTGTTGAAGACGCTGATGAAATGTGTTTGTGATGTTGTTGTATGTTTGTAGTAGCACGAGCGGATTAGTAAAAGGGCTTGTATGTATGTTTGAGATAGAAGTATTAGTAATAATCAAGAGAGCACCACTGTTTTTAAAATAATTATATTATTCTCTAAAAGAATTTAATCTTTACAATATCACAATAATCTGCTTATAACTATACTGGATTATTATAGCTATACTTGATTTAACTTAAACTGCCACTGATCTTTAGAGAGCGATTCCTGAAGTGTTCTGGCTTTCAAAGCTGAATGCAGACTGTCCTAAGGAATGATCTCTTTAGCGGGGGATTTTCTTTTACAAAAGAGTTGGCCTAATGGGTTTTCGTGCCTTTGTTTTCAGTAGTATATAATAGGCGACTCCAGGACAGAATTTTGCTCCCT
>JAAEAF010000302.1:0-54059 GCA_011037195.1 Triatoma infestans
GTCCCACACAGGGGATTATTTCAATTTTGCCGGATGCCGTTCGGCTTACATAATTCGGGAGCCACCTGGCAAAGACTGATAGATACCGTCTTGGGACCCACATTAGAGCCTTATGTCTTCTCCTATCTAGATGATATCATCATAGTAACACCCTCCTTCCAAAAACACCTCCAAGTTTTAGAGGAGGTCTTCAAACGCTTGGCAGACGCAGGCCTAACATTATCATGGGAGAAGTGCCAATTCTGCAGAGATGAGCTTCGCTATTTAGGGTACATAGTTAATGAACACGGCCTCGGAGTGGACCCGGAAAAAGTATCAGCGATCTTGAATTTTCCTCGGCCTACGACGGTAAAACAAGTGAGACGATTTATTGGGCTAGCGAGCTGGTATCGTAGGTTTGTACCTGACTTTTCAACCTTGGTTTCTCCACTTACGGAATTGATGAAGAAAAAGAAAAAGTTTGTTTGGGGACAAGCACTGAAGAAGTTGCAGGATCAATTGGTCTCGGCGCCCATACTGACTTGCCCGGATTTCACGCGGCCGTTTACTATCCAAACGGATGCGTCGACTGCCGGACTGGGAGCCATTCTCTCGCAGGAATTTGATGAAGGTGAGAAGCCCATCGCTTATGCGAGTAGGTCGTAGATGAAAAACGAAAAGAAATTCTCCGCGACGGAATTGGCATGTCTCAGCGTGATTTGGGCCATAAAGAAGTTTAGGCCATACATAGAAGGGACGCAATTCACCGTCGTCACTGACCATAGCGCATTGAAGTGGCTTCAAAATCTAAAAGACCCAGGTGGAAGATTAGGAAGATGGTCATTAAAGCTCCATGAATACGACTTTAAAGTGATACATCGACCTGGAAAATTGAATGCCGCCGCCGATGCACTCTCTCGCGTTTACGAAGGTGTTAATGCTATGGGAATAACCGAGACTGATGCAGACCCATGGTATGCTAAAATGATGCAAGCCGTGAATGCGCAACCAGAGAAGTACCCGTTGTGGACTATTATTGATGGTGGGCTCAGAAAATGTGTGAAGGACCCGAAAGATCTTATAGAGTCTGAAGATCCGTGGAAGATAATTGTACCAAAATCTAAAAGAAAACAAGTACTGCACGAGTGCCACGATAGTCCAACTGCAAGCCACTTGGGCATTTTTAAGACCCTGCGAAGACTTAAAAAGACTTATTACTGGCCAGGTATGATGACCGATACAACCCGATATGTTAACGCTTGTCCTGTCTGCTCAGCCAACAAACCGCAGCAACAACTACAAGGAGGACTGTTCGGAGCACCAAGAAAAGTATCGCAACCATGGGAGTTGGTTACGCTTGACATCATGGGCCCACTGCCGCGCAGCTCGCAGCAAAATAAATTTATTTTAGTCGCTTGTGATTACTTCACCAAGTACACACTGTTACACCCCATGAGGCAGGCGACAGCCAAGGGTATAGTGAAATTCATAGAGGAGCAAATCTTTTTATTATACGGTGTTCCTAAAAGGGTCATTACGGATAACGGGTCTCAGTTCGTGAGTTCCGAGTTCACTCGTCTTCTTGATAAGTATGGTGTTCGACAAACTCGTACCCCCTATTATCACCCACAAAGCAATCCCACAGAGAGGGTGAATCGCGTGGTAAAGACTGCGATACGCTCCTATATAAAAGATAAACAAAAAGAGTGGGACAAAGAATTGCCCAGTATAGGCTTCGCAATAAGAACGGCCACCCACGAAGTCACGGGTTACTCGCCGGCATACCTAAATTTCGGCCGGGAACCCAAGAGATCCGCTAAGGAGTACGCTTCGTCGTATACGAATCATGCACAGGAGGTAGTGCAAGAAATAGATTCCAGGGACCCACTAGCTAAACGACTTCGGAACTTACAAGAACTGTGGGATAGAGTCGTGAGCAAATTGAAAGGGGCATATGAAAAATCTAAGCGTATTTATAATTTGAGAAGGAGGAATGTTTCATACAGCCCCGGCCAGATCGTCTGGAAGAAGAAGTATGTATTGTCAGATGCTTCCCGGAATTTTTCTAACAAGTTAGCGCCGAAGTACGAGAGGTGTAAGGTACTCCGGAAGATTTCAGACACCGCATATGAACTGGTTGATGGGGACGGCAGAAACCTAGGAGTATGGCACCCTAAAGATATGAAGAACGGATCGGAGCAGTATCAAACAACTACTTAGCCGACGACACAGGACTGTCCACATCCCATCCAACTTTCCACTCCCTAAAGTCACCGAATGATTATTTTATGTTAATTATTTCAGAGGGTCACAATATTGCGGTTATCCATCTGATTTAGTCGTGAACCTTCTCTTATTAAAACTTTTGGTTAATGCGTTATAATCGTAGAGAGAAATGGGGTATTGGGGACGCCCAATACACCTTGACTCCCTTTTCGTATGGGAAGGGGGGAGAAATGTAACGGAGAAATAAAATTTTCATTTCAAAGCCATAGCTGAGCACTCTCTGCTGTCCTATTGGGCTCCTCTTCCATATTATCTTTTAATTAGTCTGTAGGTATTTCATTAGTTATTTAAGTTAGGTTAAAGTTAGGAGAGTAAGTTAGTTAATAAGAACTAGCATATAAGTATATTGTAAGAATTAGTATGTAAGTGTAGGATAATAAGTCTAGAATAAGGTTTAATAATTAAGAAAAATGGTACGAGAAGTTCTCAAGAGATGGCAGCAGAGGGCAACTGCGTCACCGGTGATGGACGAGAAGGGCGACCCCTCCATCCATAGACGATCAGCTGGGACTAATAGGTGAAAGTAGGTTGGCCTACTTACGGCTTGGCAAAAAGAGAAGCTGGATATTTTCTCGTGTATTTGGAAGGTGGAAAAACCCGTCAATCTCCAGTGGAGGATTATAAATACACAGAAGAGTCAGCAAGGAAAGTGAAAAGGAAAAACGCAACCAACAACGATACCAGGCCTGGTTGTTATAAAAAAAAAATCAAAAAAAGAAGTACGTACTTACTTAATCAAATTTTGAACGTGGAATTGGGGGAGATAACATTTTTTTTTAAAATACAGAATACTAACACTAATTGTATTTTTTTTTTAATTTAATTTATCATAGTCTAAGGAGTTTTTTGTTTCTTATTATAGAAGTCAAAACTAAGTGTGATTAGATTTTATTTCATTTTCGTTATTTTAATGTGAATTTTTTTGGTGGAAGCTCACTGTAATATTTTTGTTTATATTTCATAATACATAAGTTGAATTAATAGTGTACTGTGTTGTACCCGAATTACCTGTTCCCGAATCTGGAAGTTGAATTATTCAAAAAGAAAAATCAATTAAAAAATTATAGGTTATAAAAGAGTAAACAGCAGCCGGCCACGTGAGGCGCTGCGGGAAGAGAAGCTAGATAGTACGGCGGAGTGTTTTACAGCAATACACCGGCGTAGTCTATAGGTAAGGCGCTCGCTTCGTAATCAGAGGATTGGAAGTTCGATACTCAGTCGAAGCGTTATTTTTTTTTTCCATGTATTATTTTTATTTTATTTAGTTTTATCATTTTATCTTACTCTTTTATATATTTATTTATTTATTTATTTTTTTGAGGTGATTCCTTTCTTCTTTTTTCTTTTTTCCATTTCCCGGTGTTCTTCTCTGACCGATCAAGACCCCGGCCGAGAATCTTTTGTATTTATCTTTTCTTATATCTTTATTTTTGTTTGTTTTTTTTGCCTTATTGATATCCCTTCACTCCATTCCGAACCCGCCCGTCTCCTTGAGCTAGCCCATACACAAATCGATCGCCAAGTGGCGTATCAATTGTCCAACTCGAACCATTGGCTCCCGCCCCCGAAGGACAGTGCCATCCTGCCTAGAGCCATGAAAAGCAGCGAATAAATACCGCTGCCGACACCAGTGGCCCTGTGAGGGTATCATCCCACTATACTACTAATGGGAATCTCATATCTCCTCAATCTCTCTCAAATCCTCATTTCTTGCTCGTCTCATCAAGTTTGGATAGCAGAAATCGGTCCACTCGCCAAATTTCGTCCTCGATCCTAGTGTGATCCCCCCGAAAGGTTCTCACCCATTCTCCCTTTCACCTCATTCTGAGGTACCCTTTCATTGCCTCCCCCTTTACCACGTACTGAAGACGGGTTAGTCCCAACAGCATCCCCAATGCCACCGTCGGTGTCGTTATCATCGAGCCAGTAACAGCCAAACAGGCCGTGCGCTGCACTCCTAGCAATTTCTTGCTGTTCCTTCCCACCAAGGTACCAACCACCATGCCACTGCGGTATAGAGTATCCTTGGCTTCACCAACTTCTCATAAATCTAGTGGATGCCTCGGGGATTAACTCCCCAGGTCTTACCCGCTAATCTCCTACACTGCCAGAAAACCTTCTGTCCCTTCTCACATACCTACTCAATGTGAGCCCGCCAATTCAACGTACGTGTGAGCCCCCCAAGTATTTAACCTCTCTGCAAATTTGCACTTCCTTGCCGAAGAGCCTGGGTCTCCCAAGCCCTTCCAATTTCATTTTCCTGGTAAAGAGAACTAAGGAACTTTTGTCCGGGTTGACGGACAAGCCATAGTTCCTACACCACTGCTCCACGTAAGATAACGCCGACTGCATCAAGTCACTCACCACACTCAGATGCTTCCCTGTGATTAAGATTACCCCATCATCGGAATACATCTGCAGGTAAAATCCCCTACGGTTCATCTCCCAAAGTAGCTCATCAACGATGAGGCACCACAAATGAGGAGACAAACTCCCACCTTGGGGAAAGCCCCTACTGGCTTTCACCCTTCTCTCCGCAACTCCCAAACGAGAATAGACAATCCTCGAAGTCAGGAGGTTGCCTATCCATCTAACCAGGGTCCCATTCACACCCCTCTCCTCCAATAACACTCTAATTCTATCGTCGGCCACGCTGTCGAAAGCCCTTCAATATCGAAGAAGCATCCCAGCGCGTACTCTTTAGACTCCAACGTGTGTTCAATTCTCCCCACCAAATTGTGGAGCGCAGTCTCCGTTGATCTCCCCGCCAAATAGGCATGCTGGTTCCCGTGAAAGGTATTCTTTATGTCGCAATCCTCCATTAAGAAAAGGTCGACCAACCTCTCTAAGCCCTTCAACATGAAGGACGCGAGGCTGATCGGCCTGTAAGCTTTAGGGTCGAGATAATCCAGCTTCCCTGGTTTGGGAATGAACGCGACCCTACTGACCCTCCAAGCCCAAGGGATATAGCCCTGACTTAGGCTATCCCTCAGTATTCCTACCCATGTACTTCCGAACATGTTCCAACTCTCCTGAATCAGCACCGGGTACAAACCATCCATACCCGGCGACTTGAATTTACTAAAAGTAGCGAATACCCAACTCGCCCTCCTCAAAGTAACCACTCTACTTGCCAACTCCCTGCTCTGCAAATCCCCTCCCTGTGCGTCAGGTAAAGCACCCACGCACCCTCCAACATACTCCACATTACCCGGTAAGTGTCTATCCAGCATCACCCGTAACACCTCATTATGGTTATAGGTGATGTGTCCATCAGGCTTCCTAATACTGTCCAACGACAACTCCCCACTTTTACCTAAAAACCTAAAAACTCAATTTACCTCCTGTTCCACCTCCAGGGTTTCGCAGAAAGTCCTCCAAGAGACTCTCTTCGTTCTCCGGATCTCTCTTTTATACTCTCGCTTGGCCTGAATAAACCTTTCCCAATCCTCCTCCGCGTTGCTCCCCCTGGCCTTCCTCCTTAACCGCCTCATCTGTCTATTTAAGGCGGTTAATCGGGCCGTCCACCACTGGACCTTCCTAGGCAACACCTCATGCTCAGGGCATGAGGTCTCATAAGCGCGAACGATCGAGCGAGTGGTCCAATCCACTCTCTGATCCAGGTCCTCCCCCTCAGCCGGCGGTCTACCCAGACCTAACCTATCATTTCTCAAGGCCGAGGTAAATCTACCCCAGTCAATTCTTCTCGGGTATCGAAACTTCTTCACCTCTCCCATCTCAAGACGCAGGGTGATCCTAATGCCTCTATGATCGGACAACGTCCAGTCATCCATAACCTCCCAACCTGTCGTCCAGGACAAAAATTGCCTGGAGGCCACCGTAATATCTATCACCTCTTCCCTATTCCTAATAACAAAGGTAGGTTTCTTACCTCTATTTAAAAGAAAAAGGTTTCTACTTACCAAAAACTCCGCCAATGACACCCCGCGCCGGTTGGTGTCGCTACTTCCCCACAGCGTGTTGTGTGAGTTGGCGTCGAATCCAACCAGCAATGACAGGTTCTCCTTCTCGCACCATTCCACCAGACGCTCCACTGCCCGGCCAGGAGGTGGCTCCTCTTAGTCATAGGGTAGGTAGGCCGACGCCAAAACCAGTCTGCCTATTACCTCTCCTATCCTAATCGAAACTACCGTCAGGTCTCTGGAACAAACCTCTCTTAACATTGAACACTCCATATTCTTAGACACCAGGACACAAGTCCTGGGCTTATCTACTCCACAATTATAAAATGTTCTCAACCCCATACCACCCCATCCGACCACACTGCCTCGGATGGTATAGGGCTCCTGTATTAGACCTACCATCAAAGGTGTTTCCCTGATGACCTCAGCCATCTCTGCTACCACTTCCCTGCTCCTGTGTGTGTTATATTGGAACATTCTAAACATGAGAAGACTACTTGCCTCCACTCTCCTCCTTGCCAGGCTGGCGTCGTTGTTTATCCTCCTTCCTTTTGAAGGTGATCCTCGTTAGCTCGTAATAGGGCCTCCACTTCTTCTCCTCCAGAATCCGGAGTGAATGGGGGTCTATGAGGAACACCATCCACATACCTTTATCCTTCTCGAAGGAGCTCAATATTTTCCAGAGATCCGTACGCAGACCAGGATTCTGCCCTGCCAAGCGCTCCAAAAATCTCTCTAGAGGACATCTCTTACCTGGCACCCAATCGGATACCCGGATCATCTTGGGGATATCCTCCCCCTCCAACATAACGTACTGTATGTCTCATTTGGGTGTGACAGCCTGTCTGGCTGTCCAGGCCCTGGTCCTCTCGTCGCCGCAAGTGATAAGGAACATACCCTCACTTACCACGCCAGATTCCTCGAATTGTGGCCACCAGCCTTCATCACCGGTGCCCTTTCTGCTCTCGGTATCGTCCAGAGCACTCACAAGATGTGCCCTGACGTGCTCCGCGTCGTCCTCGGTCATAACCTCACCATCTATCCTGACCACGGCGACCTGCGGCTTCTTGGCCTTCTCCACTTTCGGGAGTTTGGCTTCGGGGACACTTACTGACGTCTCCTCCATACCCTTCTTCTTCTTCTTCTTTCTCTTCTTGCTAGACTCCCTCGTCTTGGTTTCACTCGGGGTCCGCCTTTCGACGGTCCCCTCGCTTCGACCAGGGGAAGCCAGCAAAAGCTTCTCGATACTCTTGTTTAAACTCTCCGTGGAGGCACCCCTCTCCAGGCCTCTCAAAGGAGAAGCCGGGAGGTTCCCGGCAGTTTCCTGCCTCGAGGATGCGCCCCCACTGAACTCACCTACTTCTACTTCTACTACATTGGTGGAACAAGTAGCCATGACTACCGGTGTGCCTTGTTCCTCAACAGCACCGGAGACCTTAGTGGTGATTTTCGCACCCTCATTTGCTACGGACTGAGGGCCTTTCTTATTTTGTCCTTCCATGTTTAATAATTTTTGAAAGGGGGGGTATAGTGTTAGTGAGGTATGTGTGAATGTGGTGTTGAACTGTATGGTGTTTGCTGTTTCCTCACCAGGTCCCTACGACTACAGGTACCTGGACGAATCCACAGCGTGTAAGTCGCTCCCCCACGTCCGCCCCAGGTCCTCCAGTGTCCAAATAGACTCTCTGAAGTGAAGACCTGTTTTCGGAGCTGCGTGAGATCGCTGGTGTGTCTGTGATGTAAAGTAAGTGAAATTGTTGCCACGGCAGGTGCAGAGTAAATGTCGTGTAGCCCCGTCGTGGTGCAAAGCACGTTGTCCAGTCCCCGCGGCGTGGACGCTCGGGTTGGCTCCAACCCCGCAACTGGAATCGCCTAGGCTTTCCACCAGTCACAGGGCTGTTTGGGGACCTGGTGATGGTATATCACTAGGAAAACTATAGTTATTAAGAAATTCTAACAAGAAATTTTTGTAAGTACAATTCCTATGTTATTTCCATATTTTACTCTCATATATACCAATATTGTCAATGTTTCAATAGTTGTGATGTAGTTTATTATTGATCTGTTCAGCAGCAATAGCCATATAAATATTATACAATCTTTATTTAGTTTATTTTGCCTAGTTTACTTTAAAAAAAAATTATTTGAAAATATTGATTTTAAATTTATATTTTATGTTGTTTCTTCTTTTCTGATTTGTACCTTTGTACAGACCCTGAAGAAGGCAATAAATTTGCCGAAACGTCGGTAAAAGTTTAAAACGAGTTTTTTTATGACCGATCCTCAACATCTATTTTCAACATTGAATCCAACGATCGTAACGAACACCAAAACATCAATATTTTTAAGATTATTCGAAAACAGAACTAATAAAATTTGAATTTATTTTTCATTTTAAAAGAACTTATATTCTATAGCATACAACTAAAAGTGAAAGGAATTATTTCAGACAATAAAGATACTTATTTTCTTGTCAAGTGTATGTGATTAATAGTCGCGATGAACAGTGAATTACTGATGCGTATATAGAATGGAAGAAGGTTGTATTGAATTTCTAGCGGACCAAACTCAGTTAAAAAAATGTCGTACAATATTTGGGTCAAATGGTTTTTCCATCAATTAATGGGCGTGCTAATGAAATTTTTATATATTTATTTTTTTGCTAATAAATACATAAATCTGATTTAGTTGGCTAAACTTAATAATTGCAAATTTTGAAAGTATCTACCTTTCAGAAGGCATAATTTATTGATTCCAGTTGAGCATAGTAGACATTTAAAAAAAAAAAGTCTTCTATGAAAGCGGATTTGTTAGAAGAAACAACGAATTGGCCGAACAGAAAAACAGACTTCATTTTAAGACTGAACCGAAGGCTTGTATTCTAGACAAGGCCCTATTTATCTTTGCCAGTATTTGTCTCAAATTGACCCAATTCGAATCTATAAAATAGTTTCTCAGTTAGAACTGTCGCATGATTTGCTCCGACTAGTTTTGCTAGCTGGACTGAAATCGAGGTTTTGAGCAGGCAATGCTCTGGGAAAAACGGCATAAACTTCGTATACTAATCCATAACGCAAAGGTACAGTTACTGTTACAGTTCAGTGCGGCCCTACGAGCTTCTTACAGCTGTCTATTGAAGGAGGACAAAGACTAGATTACACTGAGAAATCTCCGAACTTTGGTGTAACAGCAACCAAAGAGAGTAAAGAGAACAGAAACGAACCCAACCACTCTCTCAGAATGGAGTGGGAGAAACAGATATATAGAGCGACGGACAGTCCAGAGATATACAGTTCACTAGAGTTCAATCTCGCCAGTCACTACGTTTAGTTTTTCTTTTGAAACATTTTTATTGTAATATTTTTCTCTTGTTAACTTGGCTTTTTCATTATTTAATATGACCTGTTTCATGACTTTTGTATTTTGTCGTAGAGACATTTGGTGTGTTTATTAAAATTTTGTATGTTTTTCTCCTGATAGTTCAGAAGCCAGGGAAATTGAAATTTCGTTCCAAAAACAATTTCATTGGGAGTATAATTTGTCGAAACGTTATTGTTGGAATAGTGGGCCGCTTTAAGTAGTGGTAGATATTTGTTCCAATTTTTATCAGTTTGCACATAGTGCATCAAATTGTTGACAATGTCTCTATGCACACGCTCTAGACGACCATTAGAAGCCGGATGATATGGGGTTGTGTACACTTTTTTCTAGTAGCCACTTTAATTTTTAGTAGCTCACAGATCTGGAGTATAATTGTGAATGTAAAGTTGGTACCCAGATCTGTAAGAAGATATTTAGGCGTCCCGTATCTGGTGAATATATTGTTAACAATAATTTGTGCAATGGTTGCAGCTTTTTGGTTAGTCATGGGAAACATCACCAAATAGCGTGAATATTGACAAATTATCGTTAATATATTTATATTTCTTCTTCACCTGTATCGCTGTTCACAGATGCATCCAGTGGTCCAACTGCGTCAACGGAAATGGCTTGCCAGACATTTTTTAGCTCACTGAATGTGCCTAAAGGTGCTTATAGGCGTCTTTGTTTTCCTTGTGGCACAGCTGCAGCAGGTTTGAACCTATTTTTTATACATCATTAGAG
The DNA here is from genome assembly GCA_011037195.1 of Triatoma infestans. Lineage (NCBI taxonomy): Eukaryota > Metazoa > Arthropoda > Insecta > Hemiptera > Reduviidae > Triatoma > Triatoma infestans. Next base: position 10,293 of record JAAEAF010000302.1, read on the forward strand.
ATGTTTGGCCACTTAAATTATGTTTTTATACGTTCATACGCTTTCTGCCTCCCATAATGTGCTGATGAGGATTGATGATAAAGGCGTAGAATAGTATCACGCAACCCCGACGGTACTAAAATGCAATTGTCCGAAACTGTAACTAAGAGGTCTTGATCATTGATTTTGTAATTTTTTGAATTTCTTAATTGTTGACATACTGGATCGGCCTTTGCCCTCAGATCAAAATTGATGAGCCACAGCTCTTAAGGTCTGGAAGGCATTGCCTCATTCATATCTTTTCATCACGGGCAAGTTTCTTAAATAATAATAATAATACTAATAATAATTATAATAATAATAAAATAATAATAAGGGCCTTTACCAATCTACATATATGTGTATAATAATATGTATATAATTAATCCACTGTTTTATACTGTTAAAATGTTCTAAGTTCTTTATTAATTTTTTATATCCACGGGTGTCTTCTGTGTTTTATTCGTATAAATTGTATGCAGCGGTATTGAGCAGAAATAATTCAAAGGAGTATAGTTTCTTTAAGTATTGATTTTATGATTATTTAATCATTTTTCTTTATATTTCTTTAAGAGTTTTCCGTAGGTATTGCAGACTCCACACTGACGGTCATGGACCATGTGTATTTGTCTTTATATTGTACTTTTTATGATACATTGTTCTTTTTGTGTATAACTATATATATATATAAGTGTATATTTCTTATGAATTTTATACATCTAAAAATAATAATTAAAAAAAAAATGTAATGTTTGGAGAATATGAGTATTGTATAGTATTTTGGAAAATAAAGACTTTTTCTTCTTCTTCTTCTACTGGATCGTCAGGTTGTTGCTGAGCAATCTCAAATAAATCTATGTTCGGATAATACTCATCATCAGCTGTCTGGTCAGTACTGATGCAGCCTATATAATGGCTTAAAGCAACAGCATGCGCTACGTTTTTTCCAGATCTATGCTCAATGTAAAAATCATATTCGCCTAATTTAAGCGGCCATCTATATAATTTGGAATGAGGGTCTTGTAGATTCTTGAGCCACTGTAGAGCTGAGTGGTGCGTAATTATTTTAAACTTGTACCTGTAAATTATCTACAATACTGTTTGCAGCCAAAGAGAATAGCTAACAATCCTCTCTCTGTGGTACAAAGTTTGGACTCGGTATCTTACAGTACGTCGACTCGGTATGTTTCTGTTTTGTGCGAAGAAAAAGCTATGGGACGCTATTCACCATTTATCTGTTTGCTCAAAATTGCTGAAACGCCAACGTTGCTTGCATCGGTTGTAAAATAAATTCATATTGATAATTGGGGTATGCCAAAATGGGTGGAGAAATCAATTTTTTTTTCAGAATTTGAAATTCCGATGTACATTGGGGAGACCATACAAACTTAATATTTTTCTTTGTTAAATCCGTTAAGGGTTTGGCTATTTCTGCAAAATTTTATATATATATATAATTATATCGGTAAAAACCTATAAATCCTGAGAATGCCCTAATATCTTTTAATTTTTTCGGAATCGGATAGTTTTCGACTGCTTTTAATTTGTCATAATCAGGAGAAATGCCTTTTTTGCTCAATGTATAGCCCAAATATTTGCATTCCTCTTTGAATTTAGGTCTATACAAAGTTTGCCTGCTGTAATTTTGTCTGAATTTTGTAAGTGAATGATAAATGTTTCTAGAATGTTTTGCCGTTAAAAATTAATATGTCGTCTATGAATGTATGGCATATGTCACCCGAGTACCCTGTAGAATTTTGTCCATTTGTCTTTGGTAGCAAGCACTAGCGTTCTTTAATCCGAATGGAAGAGTAAGGAATTTGTATGCACCGAATTGTGTGAAGAATGTAGTTTTGTCTTGTGATGATTTGTCAAGTCTATGGAATGAAATACGTTTGATATGTCGAGTGTCATTAAGCATGTTGTATCGTGTAATACGGATAAAATGTATTGGATGTCTGGAAGAGGATAAATTTCCGATGTGGTGATTGCGCTTAATTTACGCAGATCAACCACGCACCCGTACTGTTTTCGTAACTGGGTTTTGTCGTTTAGATCACTTTTGTCCGATCCGCAGACTTCTTCTTTACCAGAATTACCGGATGAGCCCAGTTACTAGTACTCGGTTCAATTATTTCTCATCTAGATTATCCTGTATGAGAGCTTTTAGTATGGGGGCTTCTGTGTGTGGTAATTTGTAAGGTCTACTGTGTACAGACGGATGATTCTGTGTGTCAGTGTGGTGTATTATATCTGTAAATTTTGTTTTGTAGTCTTCATAATGTGTGAATGTGCCATAAAATGGAGGGTATGTTTCAACAATTGTGTCTGCTTGTTGCGGAGAGAGATTAGTAAGTTTCTGCCGTAATCGTTATTGAAAGGCGTGTAATTGTGTTTTTTCTTTGAGCGAAAATTGTTGAATACAATTTATAGTGTGTTTGTGTGATGAATTTTGTATCTCCGGGTTGTAATGAATGTGGGCGATTGGAAAAAGTTTGGTGATGGAGATGTCAAGATGTGTGGTGTTTATTAGTGTAATTACACAAGCATTATTGTGTACGTTTGTCAGTGTGTGTGGCTAGTAAAGAGTCCTGTGGGAAGACTGTCATGTTGTGTCAACATTATGGAACCGTCTGGAATTTTTGTGTATGTATTGACTATTTGTGTGCGTACTGGAATAACGATTTTGTTTCCTGTTGACAATGTTTCGGATAGTGTTATGTTTTGAATGTTATTTATCTGTGATGATGTAGTGTCTGTTAAAAATGGAATTGCTGTTTTGTTGATGATAATGTTCTGATTTTTGAAGTTGATGATTGCACGATATTTAGTAAGTAATCCTCTCCCAATGATTACTTCAAATTCATTTTTTAATTGTGAATCTATAAATTTCCCCTGAATTTCTGTGTTTTCGTCTAGCGACAAATAAACGTTTGACAGACCGTAGGTGGGGATAATCTGATTCGTAACTGATTTTAGGATTATATCTGATTTTTCGGGCCTCGATTTGAAATACTGGCATCTATGAGGGAATGCGAAGTGCCTGTGTCGATTAACGCTTTAACTTTTTGTTGTTAATTTAAAGCAAAATTAATAAATTTATTATTTGTATCGTGGAGTGCCGGGATCATTATAGTGGCAGCCGTTTTCACAGAGCGCCTAGTCGTTTTTTTGAATTAAACCAGCATGCCTTTGCTGTGTGCCCACGCTTTTCGTACATCTAGCATGTTGGCGGAATCCAACGGTTTGAATTATTGCAACTATTAAATTTATTATTGTTACTATGATGATGATGATGATGATGATTATTATTATTTATTTTTTTTATTATTATTATTACTGTTATTATTATTATAATAAGTTTGTTTTTTCTTATAAGGGCTACTTTGCCTGAAGGGACGATAGCTTGACTGAGATTGTGGCTTTTTGCCAAAATTAGTGCGCGTTTTGTTTTAATTTTTGTTCTTACACTCGCGATTCCAATGGTCACCTTCACAGAATTTGCACGGCGACGGTGGGTTAGAAACTACGTTTCGTTATCGTCGCGATGTTACTATTTGGAATTTGTTCTTGCATTCATTGTGCCAGCACATACCAGCACAATATTTACAAGGCGATGGCGGTTTTGCCGTGGATTCTTTGGGCGTATCTATCTTTTTCATCGCAAATATAGAACCTTGCAATGGTTCTGAATTCTGTATGTCCCTAAGGGCTCGTAGGACATGTTCAGGAGTTTCTTGCTCATGTCCGGGCCAGTGACCATTCTGGCCTTTAAGTAGGGGACTTGTTCCTTCTGCAAAGTGGTACCACAGGATCGTGAGCCAGCCCGGCGGAGTTCTGTCTCCGCGCTCACGTGTTGAGGAAAGGCTTCGTGGTGGTCGAGGATTTGCAGTGATGATGGTAGTCCCTATGTTTCTGTTTTGTGGGAGGAAGTTTGCTGGTTTGCCTTCGGGAATAGTTCCGCCTTCTTCCATTCCCTCACAACAACATGTCCCTAAGGGCTGTGGCATAGGCTTGCGCCTCATCTAGGGTTTTAGGGAGTTTTATTTGAACCTGAGACTTCATTGAATCTGGTAAAGATTTAATAAAGGCGTCAGTTGCTAATTTGTCTATGAAATTTTGCAGGGTTAGCAATGGGTTTTCCTGCGCTTTAAAAAGCAATAAAGTAGAAATATGCTTGATACGATCAGAGAAATCCTGGAGCGTTTCGTTTGGATTTTGATGCAGGCTAGTTATCTGTTGTAACAGCACTATTGGTATTTTTTCTTTCTTAAATCTGTTTATGAGATTTCCTATCGCCATCTGACAGGTTAAAGGAACATTATTGTTTGCACATGGATTTTTTTAAACGTGTCAAAATACATTGACCACAATTAATTGATTGCGGATTGCGGGACCAGTCAATTTAAGTATTAAAATTTCCAATTTGTCCGCGTCAGACCAACCAGAGACGACACTGTAATGAAGCTCGAAATATCGCTGTTGTGCGATCCATCGAATATAGGTAAATTATTTATCATTTGTAGATTTCTAATATTCACGGGATTTTGAGTATTGCACTTATTTAAAAGATGTTTAACAGTTTTTTGTTGACCGTCAATTGTATAAGTTGCCATTTTATTAATTTTTTATAAGCGTTCTTTCAAAACTAATAAATTACCGCTTATTGGGAGATTGTGTTGTTTTAGTTTTCTGATGATATCGGCTCTTTTCATAAAAAAAAAAGTCGATAAGGTACAAATGAAATTAAATAAGTATTAAATATAGAAATGAATGTGAAATTAAATATTAAAAAAATAGTAAATATGTAATATTGAAAAAAAAAAATGACTTACTTTTTTCATCGAAAGCTGAAGCGGGATTCGAAAAGCGCTGCCACCAATATAATGGATAAGTTAGGGTTGAGAGAATTTGTCTGATTAATGAAATGAGAAGACTTTGTTAACACTGGTTAACTCGTATATTAATAAAGAGACCCAGTCTGCCTGGACTTTACAGTGAGAATGGTTCAGGTAGAGTGGAATGACACGCAGTGACTGGCGAGACTTAACTCTAGTGAACTGTATATCTCTGGACTGTCCGTCGCTCTATATATGTGTTTCTCCCACTCCAGTCCGAATGAGTGGTTGGGTTCGTTTCTCTTCTCTTTACTCTCTTTGGTTGCTATTACATTGGCATGCCTTTGTCAATATAAGCCGAGAGAGACTTTGGATAGCGTAGGGCTTGATCCTCCCCACATCAATTTACAAATTGCTGTTACAAGTTTTGTCAAAAACAAATTTCTGAAAACTTATCTAAAAGTTACTGCTATATTGACACTCTCAACGAAATGTCAGGATTCAATTAAAAAATCTCGTGTAAAACACTCACACACTCGACTGTCTCTTACTCTATTTAATTCAATTTAATCAAGAAATTGTCTTCAAAATTGCATCGTTCAAATGTTTAGTTGAGCTGGCCATAAAAAGGTGGTCGGGATTTTACTTGTATACCTAAGCGGCCTAATGTCGAGAGCTCTAAAGGGGACCTTACACTTTCAGTGTAAGGAACGTCAGTTCCTTTCATTCTGAATGTCAGTTATCACTGAGAATGACATTCTGATTGATAATGTATGGTAGTGATTGATAGAATGACGGTTATGAGTGATGGATTTCTAGATATTTTGAAATCAGAATGTCATTCATGCCTTCTGGTGGGGAGACTGACATTCAGAATGAAGGTGTAGTGTTGCGCGGCAGTCTTTTTGTCAGTCTAGTCTCAACTTGCAATGGAGACGGTGGCGCGCTGGGCATTTTTTCTTCATTTCTGGTGTGAAACACTCACACAACTTTCTCTTATTCCAGTTATCAAAATTATAATTGACAAATTTTATAGTTGTGTACCAAATTAATTCAAATACGACGAAAACTGAATAAACCGTTCAGAAAAAGCGCACTTCCGGTTAATTAATTTCCTTGAAACTCTGAATTTTGGCCATCCATTTATTTCTAATTAATTTTGTTTGGATGATAGAATTGTATAATCAATTATTATAGCACTTTAGAAAAAAACATAACCCCACCCCTCCCCTGAAAGTGCTATTAAATGAATTTTCCTAGAAAAATGTTTTAAACAAAAGTTGTAGCTCTTTGTATGTGTAGTTGATATGTCAAGTTTGAAGAAAATCGTCGGAGCCATGTTTGATAAAATCGCGATAAAGTGGAAAAATCATTTAGTAAAGTACTAAAGTAAATGCACTTCCGGTCATCCGATTTTTATCAAACTCGGAATTTCAACAACATATTTAATTCTAATTAACATTATTTAGATGATAGAATTGTTTAATAAACTGAAATAGCACTTTAAATGAAAACCTAAACCTACCCCTCCCCCAAAAGTGCCCTTAAATGAATTTTCCCAGAGAAATGTTTCAAATAAAAGTTGTAGCTCTTTGTATGTGTAGTGATATACTTTGAATATGTGTAGTTGATGGTCTGTATAGTTGCAAGTTTGAGAAAATCGTTTGGAGACAGTTTTGAGACAGAAAATCGCCAAAAAAGTAAAAAAACTACAAAATAAAGGGCACTTCCGGTCGGAGAATTTTGACAGATGACCCCCTGTCAGATGCCCTTGGTGATACCTAAAACGGATTATCAAGTTTCAACTCCTCTTACGGTTTTTGTTTTTTGAGGGGGCTATTGCTAGCTACATACATACACACACACACACACACACCACACACACACACACAAACCATTCGCTAAAAACCACTTTTTTGGACTCGGGGACCTCAAAACGGATATTTCCGGTGAAAACTTGATATAGAAAATTTGACACGATTACAATACTTCCTCTTGCTAGGAGTAAGAGAAAGTTTTCTTCATTTCACTCTTTTTTTTCTCGATTGTCCAACACTATACAACACACTCAATGACAGTTCATTTTAAACTAAACTAAAATGCTCTCAATCAGAATGTCAGTCTGATTGATAGGTGTACCTTCCTTCAGGATTGCTAAATTCTGAATGACTCATTTAGAATGACATTCCGAATGAAAGTGTAAGGTCCCCTTAAGACAAAACCAAGGAAGCTTGTGCAATTAAAATTTAAACTAACTGACAGACCCCCCATTACCTCTCTAAAATAATTTTTTTCAAAAAAATCTTACAAATAAAAGTGATAAGTTATTATCTATGCAGCAAGCATTCCAAGCTTACAGAAAATCGTTGTAACCGTTACCGAGAAAATTTCAAAAACTCAATAACCAATACAATAAAAAGGCACTTCCGGTTAACCAAGTTTCTTCAAATTTAGAATTCTGATTCATTGCTTTTATTATGTATCAGAGACATTTTCCGTGGAAGCCTGCTTCATTTTGTTTGCTTGGAAGCCTGCACCAACAATTTATTTGGTCACATCTCCTCCCATCCTTTCTGGCGATGGACCTCCGAGCCTTACTCGTGAAATTTCTTAATGTGCTTTTATTATGTGTTAAATATTATGTAGTGTAACCCAGAAATTTTGTTGGGTTCAATAATACTTGAAATAAACTGAAATAACTACTTGAAATAATATACAAATTTTCATTTATTGGATAAGACACAAGACATAGGTAAAGTTAAAGATATATATGGCTAAAGTTAAGATACATAGATTAATTACTAACTACTCACTATCATTACGTATAACAAAATTATTATTGTTCGTTGGGCGCCTGGTTAATTGGATTAACCCGATATTCACTTTTACACGTTTTCACAGTGAAATCCCGCAGAGAATGTCCGTCGTGGTACCACGGTATATCGCTCACTTCGCCACTTTTTCAGACAGGCAGACAGACACACAGACCTACTCACCGACATACGTACGGCAAGACAGTCAGACGGCCGTTCTCCTACTCTTCGCTGGCACCACTCTGCTATCTATCGGCGGAGAGAGAGCCCTAGGCCTTGCCCTTAGGGCAGGTCATGCCATCTATTGGCTACACGAGTGCACCAACAATTTATTTGGTCACATCTCCTCCCATCCTTTCCGGCGATGGACCTCCGAGCCTTACTCGTGAAATTTCTTAAGCTGAGCGACATGACTACGACCAGCCTTGGTCCCTTCCGGAGTGGCCAGCTCGCATACATTGGTCGATACAAATTTTTGGATGACCAAAGGACCTTCGAACTTGGGAGCCAGTTTTGCCGCAAATTGGCGTTGGGCATCCGAACGGGGATGATGGCGCCTCAGCACCCTCTCACCTTCTTGAAACTTCGCCTCCTTTCTTCGCAGATTGTAGTAGGGGGCTTGTTTCTTGCTAGCTTGTAGTAGATTTTGCTCAACTAGTAACCTAAGTTCCCTAAGTTTTTTGAGATGCTGTCGCCAAGGTTTATCATTTTTAGGCTCTAAGCCTTCTATGGGCAGTGAGTTTAAAGGGGTCTTAGTATGAGGTTGCATAAGCTCTCTTCCGAGATTTAAGTAAGCAGGAGAACATCCAGTGGAGGAGTGGACTGAGGTTTTCAAGGCATACATAAATTCAGGTAAGTACATGTCCCAGGACTTATGGTTGGACCCTACATACGAGGAAATCATCGTCTTCACTGGATATTTTCTTGGGCTGGATTGTTGCTTCGTATGCCGTGTCGGGGAGAGAGATTGTTCTTTAGGAGGAGGAGGTCGGAAGGATTGTGCCCTTGCCTCCAGTTGCTCGAACTCTTGCCCTTTCCTAAGCAGATCGGCAATTGAAGTTAGTTCTGAAAAACGTATATGGTATTGATACTTCGGCAGTAAATTCTTATAGATTCTCTCTAATTGTTCCTCAAGGGAAGGTGGTTTAAATAGGCGACTCATGAGGGCGCGGAGATGAATACTGAAGGTGGAGATATCTTCCCGTTCCCCTTGAGTTCGGCGCTCTATCTCACGCTTTAATCTATCCTGATAGTCAAATGGGAAAAATGTATTTCTGAAATCTCGTTCGAAGTCTTCCCATTGGACCCACGAAGACTTATTAAGGCGATACCATAGCAGGGGTGTGCCTGTTAGCATTTGGGGAAGCCATAGGATTAGGGTTGCATCCTATACCATAGATTTTCTTTCACTCGTCCAATGACATTAAAAAGTCTTCTGCCCCAAAGGTAGAGGATCCATCAAACTTTAAGTCCGCAAATGGCACCATGTAAGGTAAGGGAGTAGGTGGATACATGGTTAAGTAACCAGGGGTAGGTAAAGCCGAGGTAGAGGTAGTTGGGGTAGACTGTGCGAAAGTGTAGGTAGGCTGCGCCCCGCCTGTGAACGGCACAGGAGCTGCTACTCCATTTTCTGCTACTCCATTTTCTGCTACTCCATTTTCTAACGCTACTCAATTTTCTTGGGAAGTGTGTCAAGTAAAAGTGATAGGAATTTATGGTGTAGATAGTCTGCGAAGTTCAAAAAAAAAAAAAAAAATCGGACTCATTTTCAAAATAATCACGAAAAACTGATACAAAAAATCCAGTAAGTTACACTGTCGCATTGTTGTACAGTTGATGGATGTTGTTCGAAATCTTCGTGTCTGAGTGCGGTGTAATCCGTTAAACGGAAAAGTTTAAGCTTCCTGCCACTATTTCGTTTGTGAGATATTCTGTTAATAAGCTCTCACACATGCAGACCTTCGCTACAAACATTTTTTTCGTATTCAGAGGACCCCAAAACATGTATTTCCGGTGAAAACTCAACTTCGAAAACCTGGCGCAGTCGCAATACTTCCTATTATTAGGAGTAAAAAAGCCTTGTCATATTTTTATTTGAAAAAACTTTTACTTTGATATATTTTCGGGGAAAATTGAATTTTGGGAGGTGGTGCAGTTCAGGAATTCGACTTAACTTGAAACTGCAACAACAAATTTTGCTTAGCCTTGGCAGATGACGTTACTTTACAAAAGTAGTGTAAATTAGGTAGACCTTATCTCTAAAAAAATAGGTGTTGTGCTCACCACAAATATTTATAGGTTAATGTTTTCCGGTCATAATTCAATGTAGAAAATTTGACACGATTCAACACTTCTTCCAGTAGCGATAAGAGAATATTAAAAAAAAAAAAAAATGTTTTAGATAAAAGTGTGGATGGCTGAAGTGACAGCAGCATGTGAACTCTGAAAATTGATTTTTAAATTTAAAGGATTGTTTTTGTGAAAAATGGGAAAAACTTTTGTGGGGGACCTTCTTTCAATTAACAGATTATTTAATTATGCAATTCCTCGTATACAATTATTTTGTCTTACAGTAGTAAGAGACAATACAAAAGGTAGTAACTTCAAACTAGCGGCCGGGGTCCAGTTTTTCCAGATAAAGGGTAAATTCTTTTTTAGAAGGCACGTTTTTTTTAGATTAGGTGGGCAAATATATATATATTTAAAGAGAGATGTCAGGATGTACGGCAATTAGGTCCCGCACAGCTTCTGGTTCCTTTCTCTGTAGCCTTGCGGCTACCACTATCTGTAAGCCCATTTGCCAGGCATGTCACAAAGTAGGAGGGAGAAAATTGGGAAATTCATGGCAACTTGTCTCTCTCCCGCTCCCGCTTACTAAGGGTTTTTCGCTCACACTCTACTGGATGCTTTTATATTCACAGTAGAACCAACGGCTAACGGTGAACAGCTCCTGAAGAAGGCCAACACATTTCCTGCTACACATTTCCTAGTAATGTCTGCGCCGTTGGAATCTTTCATTAATAATTAAAACAGATTTTCATATTTCCACTTCTTTGCTTCCTGCATTTTTTCATTTATTTATTTTACGTTATGTTCTTGTTTTAATTTTTATAATTTCCTTCTTACTGCTAGTTACAGGAAGAATTGCGATCTTATTAAAATTAGGAAATTGAATTTTTCACCGGAAATAAATGTTTTTTAACGAATGATGTGTTTAAACAAAATATCTCAAAAACGCGATATCGCAGGAAGCACAAACTTGATATTCCATTTAAGTGCCGGGAATCGCTCCTGGACAACAAGGTGTGAGTCAAAATCCATGAAATGAAAGTGCTACTCTAATGGTATGTAATGTTTTTCAATTCATTGCGATTTTCGCTTAAAAATAATTTTGAAACATTTTTCCAGTAAAATAGATTTGTGAAGAGCCTCGGATGGCTGGGAAGCTGCAGTGTCTAGAACCAAGTTCCAGCTTCCTACGACTTTTTTGTTTTTGAGATATTTTGTTTACACACATACTCCTATGAGTTCAAACGTACAGAACATTCGCTAAAAACATTTTTCTCGAACTGCAGGAGACCACCAAACATTATTTCCGGTGAAACTCAATTTCGAACATTTGCCAACACTCCTCTCACCTCAGTAGTAAGAGAAAGTAAACATTCCAGTTTGAATAAAATTTGAATAATTGCTGGTAAGTATGTCAAGCTCCTCTTCGAAAAAGTATCGACAGTTTTCTTTGTTTTCTCTTGTATGTTTCCATACCTAATTTAATGATTGAGTACAATGAAAATTATTTGCTAAGTTAATTTGAAATTAATTCGGGCCAAATTGAATTAAAAATGGCGGCTAATAAAAAATTATTACTATTGTTATAATAATTATAACGACTAATGGAGACTCCGATTCCAGCCAGCTTGTGGAAATTAATTTGTTTGATTAGAATGAGAGTACTGTGCAGTGGGGTATGATGTGGTGTTCTTGTAGTTGAAGAAGAAGGGTGGAGAGTCTATATACCACCGGTGTGTGTGTGGGGGGACTTTAAGCAAGCCGCCCGATTAATGCGGACTGAGCAAAGAGCCTAATATAACCCACTAGGGTCTTATTAATCATGCACTATTATACAGCTGAAGAAGGAGGAAGAATCCTCTTGAAGAGAGAGGATACTGTTCTACCACTCACTCTAATAAATCCCTACCATCAATTCCCTTATTAGTGGGGAAAAGGCGGTCGGAGTCATGGATACAAACTAACCATTCATTGCCTTTCACCGAATCTCCACTAACTTCCATCTTTGTACAATAACAGCATCCCTGTCCTATCCGCACACACACACATACACAAAATCATTCACCATCATATATATCCTGTTATCTAAATCCTGTCCTCTTTACCCGACCATAAAACAAAGCTATCTCCTCAATTATCCACAATCGCCTCCTAACAAAACTACTAAGGAAAGTGAAAAATATTGAGGCAGGAATAATGAAAAATTGCCCACCATTTACCGTAAATAATACTTACGGTAATTACGTAATATTACTTGTTCCTTAAGGATCTTGTTACTTTCACTTACTCCAACAAGTATTACTTACTTCGACCAGATTTTGAAATTGAGTTTTAGCGAAAATAGATGTTCTGGGGCCCCCTGAATAAGAAAGAAATGTTTTTAGCGAACGTTCTGTGTGTGTGTGTGTGTGTGTATGTGTGTGTGTGTGTGTGTGTGTGTATGTATGTTTTACAGAATATCTCAAAAACTAAAAGTTGCAGGAAACACAACTTATTTTGCTCAACCTATTCCGTTATGTACTATCACCGCATCAGACTCCAAGATATCGGAGAAATTCCATCAACCGGAAGTGTGGCTTGACTGAATGCTTAATCATTTTGTGATTTCTTTTAAAATGGCTCCAAAGACTTTCTTTAAACTTCGTATTCTGTCTGCGCACATAAATACCTATCACTTTTATTTAAAGCGTTTACCCAGGGAAATGGAGATTTTGGGAAGTCTAGGGGAACAATAGCGTTATGTTGTTGTGGTTGGTTCCCCAGAGCTGGAAAATATCTTTAATAACGTTATGCTTTCGTCTAAATTGCCATTTCAGTATGATGCAGTTTTACCACCTACGTAATATTAATATACGTTAGTACCATTATAAAATTCCAAATTAGAAGTAAATCGGTTTGCTGGAGTGCGATTTTACGGAATGAGTATTTTAGTTTTCTGGAATTTTCTCTACAAAGGTTACAACGATTTTCTTTATGCTAACTGGACAACTTTAAAGTATCACTTTCCTTTAACCAAAAAAAAGTTAATTTGGATAGTTATGCGGAATTTGTGGAAAGTTATTTATAATGGAGTTGTTGAGGAGAGAAATTAGGTTTGATTAAATGAACGAGATATGAAGACACTAATATAATGTAGCTAAGTTTACACTAACTGCACTGGACTTTATAATGAAATGATAGAATGAATGGTGAGAGTAAAGATATGACACGATGCGATGGGACACCGACGGACTGGGAATGGGGCACCCCACATCGGCCATACTATCAGAAATATTTATACAAAACATGGAGGAAACTTACGTACCCAAACTGAAAGAGGAGTTCGGCGTAACGTTTTATGCACGATACGTGGACGATTTATTCCTCATATTGCAAAACGACATAGACGTAGACAAAATAGTACAGTACCTTAACAACATAAACAAGAAAATAAAATTCACATACGAAAAAGAAACGAACAACACCCTCTACTTCTTGGACATGAAACTCACAAGAACCGACCATAAATAGAGTACGGAATATACAGAAAAGCAACTACATCGGATGCTATCATACCGCACAATTCCAACCACCCCACCCAACACAAACTAGCTGCCCTTAGACACCTAACGAACAGACTTAAATACACACCCCTCACACCCGCGAACCACACACAAGAATTGCAGACAATCTACAAAATAGCTGAAAACAATGGGTACAATACAAACATCGTTAATAAACTCCTCAAAAACGAACCACACCGCCGAAATAGGACTGACAAAAAAACGGCAGACAAATTCGCCACATTCACATAATTGGAAGCCACACGTACAAACTCACAAATTTTTTCAAAAAACTGGGCATTAAGACATCCTTCCGGACAAACAACAAATTAGGCAAAAAACTCCGCACTCGTACCGAGTTCACTGACGTGTATGACAGCAGTGGGGTCTACGAGTTGAAGTGCCCGGACTGTGACAACATTTACGTGGGGCAGACCGGCAGAAAAATCAAGGAACGATTTACCGAACACATCAGATCATACAAATACGACAAAGTTGACTCAAATTACGCCAATCACCTAAAAACTAACAAACACAAACCCGATGACATAACGACCGCGATGAAACTAATACACTCTGGCCACAAAGGACGACGACTTGACATAGTAGAACAACTCGAAATATATAAACGGAAAACACAAAACTTAATAAATGAACAGACAAAATTTGCTAGTGAACCATTATTCAGAACACTCTTCCCACAATAGCAACAGAAACACAATTACACACGCAACAAATAGTTCTTAAATAGATTTTAAGTTTAAGTTTAGCTTTAAATCTACTATGCATGTATAACTTTACTAGTTTAGATATATATATATATATATATAATTAAAAAAAAAAAAAAAAAAAAAAAAAAAAAAAAAAAAAAAAAAAAAAAAAAAAAAAAAAGTGCGTATTTGGATGATGTATGTGAGTGATGATGTGACATGGTTTGTGGGATGCATAATAAAAAACTTAATTATATAAGAAAACATAATTAGGTATAGTATACATGCTTGCGAGGATGTGAGGGTTGCGTGAAAAAGTGAAAGAATGACTGGAATTTCTTAATTCTTTGGAACTGGAAAACTTAACTTAATTATATAAAAATCGTTCAGTTTTAAACGAATGAATGAATTTTAAAATGTTAGTTTAATCGTTGTATAATTTTATTTAGATTTATTTTGTGTATCTTATTTTTTATTTTTTGTATATTCTTAATATTTTGGTTAGTTAATTGTAAAGTAAGTCTCCCTCCAACAACAGAGTTTAAACATTAGAACCCCGCGTCCACTGTAAGAAAAGAATTTGCCCTTTAACAACCCAAACACGTGTTTTCCCACCCATCTGGCCACATCCCTTTACCTAGTTTAAGAGTTTAGTATCTAAAAAACACCTCAGTTATTGTGAAACTAAGTCTCTGTACGAGTCTGTGTTGGCACACTGTCTGAAGAACGCATCCTGAAGATGGGCGAACGCCCGAAACCGGTCGATGACCACAAAATGAAGCAGGCTACCACGGAAAATGTCTCTGATATTATTATTTTGGTAAATAGTACAATAATTATTATGAATGGTTGAATAACTGGATTAGTGTAAGCTCAACCTAGGTTGTCAACAACATGTAAATGAATGAATAAAATAAATAATTAATGAGATAGGAGAAGTCGTAAGAGTGTCGTTTATCAGTTTTGTTTTTATCAACACAAAATCTGTAAAATTTTGAACCTGAATATAACAAAGGAAAGGCTGACGTAAGTGTTTATATTATTTATATTATTTACACTTGTCAAAAAAAAAAAATAAAAGCCCGATAATGATCGGCACTCATCTGCCTGATAAGAAACTATTACATTAAAAAAAACACGCTATTATTTAAAAAAAAATACTCGATTAAAGTGATTATATATATATATATATATATAAAATTTATATAGATAGATATATGATTAATAATTTATATATATATATAGTATGATGATAATGGAAAAAAAAACACTTGTAGAATTCCTTCATTAAAAAAATTAAATAAATAAATAAGTAGTATTATGATAATTCATACTCCTCAAAAAATTTTAAGAAATACAATGTCAACAAATAATTTTCGAATATTACACAATACCCATTACTTGCTTATCAGTTATGGATTTAAAAAAAACTGTCACCGATAACCCCATTCTAACTGTACAGTATTTAGTTCACTGGGACAATCATTATAATTCTTAATTATTTCTTAGAAGAAACAGAATTAAACTGTAAAATATTTACTTAAAATTATATATATACCTACGGAATATTTTGCATTAAAATTTCAAGCTATACATATTTTTATTTTTAAAATTATTAATAATTGAGTTGGTTAGCCACATCTGTAGAAGAAGAAGCGAAGGGGAGTAGATTAGGTGTTTGATGGAGGGCAAATGCGAGGGCCGTAGACCAAGGGACAGACCGAGAATGGTCTATTTGGAGTTTATTAAACGACTGGCACAATTGCGAGGTCAGGCAAGGTCATCTGTCCAAAGAATGACAGGCAATAAAAAGGAATACATCCGATGGTTGAAGGCATAGGTCATATATAGCTCGACGCTGAAAGGCACAAGAGCTTAAGATGAAGAAGAAGAAGACATTATTTATAATGTTTGTGCACAATAAACGAGATCAAAAATTCGTGGGTTTTATGAACAGTAATTAAGTCAAATGGTTTGAACGATAATTCATCCAAATAACTGAAAAGCGATAAATTAAAACTTATTGATGAATATGGAGAGATCAAAGAAGCGCGGATTTTCTCTAAGGGCCGCACTAAGGGCTTTGAGTAAGCCATGGTGGAGTTCGAAATTAGTGGGAGAATGTAGGAGAAGGCTCAATGCTTTAGCTCGGAAGGGTAAGGTGCGTCTCTATTGGATACCCGGACATGCGGGAATAGAGGGCAATGAGAGGGCGGATCAGTTGGCTCGGGAGGGATCATCATTACCATTTTGTGGTCCTGAACCAGCCCTTGCTGTCACAAAGAAGTTTCGTGATTAACAGATTAGACTTTGGGAGATGAGAGTCTTGGAGAAATGCTGGGGGGACACGCAGGGTGAGAATGGTGCCTCCAAGCTAAAAGATGTATAAAAGCGAGTAAGCAGGGAATTTCGGAGTATCTCCTGTCCCTCAGTAGGACAGGTCTGAGGACCTTGGTGGTGGTAGTGACTGGACACCCAAGTGTGTCCAGTCACTTGTTTAACGTAGGAAGGACATATAGTCCCATTTGCCAGGACTGCGACGACGGAGTCAGGGAAACGGTGTACCACTACTTATGTCAGTGTTCCCGTGTCGCTGGTACTAAGATTCGCGTATTTGGGAGGGCACCACTCTCGAAGGATTGCCTGGGCGAGTAAGAGTTTAGGGATATCTTGGGATATTGCAAACTCCCAAATACGCCGCTAAGCTCCCGGTAATACTCCCGGTAAGCTACCGGGGGAGACTAATTAAGGGAATATGGGGGTATCGGGGGGATAAAAGCCACATAGGCTTACGTCCCACGCCATTGGCACCCGGAATAATGACAATAATAATATTGATGAATATCAACCTGGTATTTCCTAGTAATAATGAGTATTACTATCTCTGGCCTTATAAAGAACCTCAAGTCTCCTAGACAACTGACTAAATAAGCGATCGCATTTCATCTTGCGGAACAGTATACCATTCTTTAACAAGAACTATTCGGAGCTTTTCTACGTCTTTTTGGCTGTAAGGAACAAAGTCTAACATGTTTCGCAAATATATCCATATGGGTTCTATAGTGTTCATGTCGGGAGAATGTGCTGGTAAAAATTCTCTATGATAATTTCTATTCGCTCCAAGGGACTTGTGTGAAGACTCGATCTACATACATGCAACCGGGCATTATCATGCAATAGACAACAAAGTTGTCTCTAATAAATTGAGCAAATGGAATGGTTGCAGTTTCCAAAAGAATTTCTTCATTTTCTCCGTTTTATATGACATTAAGTTCGGCACAGGCATGGACTTTGATTCCATCCAGCACCATAACTGTTTTCCTTTGGAAAGGAAAAAACTGCTCTACAGGCCTTCTCCATATACGTTCCCGGTCATCAGATTGGTGCAGAGAGAATCGGGGCTCATCTGTGAAGAGAACAGCTTTCCGTGATCAAGATACTGGTTTTGCAAAAAGTCATCTTTCTGCACGATATTGTTCCACTAGATGACCTAGTGCGGCAAATCTAGATACTAGATTACACTCGGCAGCCTTTTTCCGATCGTTTAAGAGCTCACCCTTACCTTATGAACCGCTCTCATCTCCGCGAACTTTGTGATAGTGTGAGATCTAGGAAATGGTTGTCTCTAGCCGTCGTCCATAGCGGTCGACCACTCCTTTGATCGAGACTTCAAGTGACCCTTAATCACTGTAATTCACCATGGATTGTAGAAACAAAGCACACCGAGAACTTAGCCTATCTAGCGGACACTTCGTCCCTTATTGGCCAAAGCATCTTCCTGGGTGAGATCTCGACTTAGAACTATTCTAGTATAACAAATTACTTAATAAAATTAATAACCTTTTATTGTAAAAGGAGAAATTAATTGACTAAAAATAAAAAAAGTTAAAATTTGTTTGAACGATTAAATATGAATTCCAATAATTGATTTACTTTATTTTTATCTCTAAAGTATTAGAAAGGATTAGTAATAAACGTAAACAACAAACCAATAATGCGTGTGTTTATCTTTGAATGATACTGGATTTAATTGATAAAAAAAATATATAAAACAATAGAGTGTCCGCTTTTTTTTTGTCCACATGTGTAATATAAATCTTTATTTTAATTAGTTAATTTCCAAAAACTTTTGAATAGTTTTATACGTTACCATTGTTTACATCAGCTTTTACCGAAATGGTTTTTTTTTATACATATAGAATTTAAGGCACAACAGCATCTGAGATCATTGGTGCCCGCAGCGTTCTCAGTGTACTGCCCCGGCCTCCGGGCAATGATCTTACATAAACTGTAGTGGCTTCTACAGCGAGAAAATCTTAGGGCAGCACTGCTAGGCTCGAACCCAAGTCTAGTGCACTATCACTGAACTAATCTTGCTCCTCCAAAATTATTAATATCAATTTTCCTTAAATTTGTTGACTTATTTTTATTTTCTCCAAGTATCAATTATATTTGAAGCAATTACTCTAGGGAAGGGAATGGTTAAGTGGTACTGGACTCCCATAGCCAAGCAACTGGAAGGGAATAGCTAAGTACTGGACTCCCACACGGAGGACTCGGGTTCGAGTCCAGTTGTGCTACTCTTAGATTTTTTTTCTTCCTAGGAGCCTCTACAGCTCACTGTCCGGTGATGGACACTGTTATCTGTAACGAGAGAATACTGTCCGGAGGCCGGCAGTGCACTAAGAAGGCTCCGGGCGCCAATGACCAAAGATGTTGACGCGCCTTAAATTAAAAAAAAAAATTACAGACCGTTCGCTAAACACAATTTCTACATACTCTTGGATCCTCAAAACAAGTATTTAAGATGAAAACTGAATTTCCAAGTCCTTCCATTACCTCCACTTACAGAGTAAGAGAAAATAAACAACAATATTTTGAATGAAAACTCCTTATCGGATCCACTGACTTGACTGACATAAAATTCACTGTTCTTTTGCAAGTTGAGCTTCCCGCAAATTTTTCTTTCTTTGTTAAGTAATTTTGTTACAAATGTTTTTATAACAGGTAGTATCACAAACATATAACATTCCTGAAAACATTTGTTTGCACACTAATGGGCTTCAAAATTTAAATATGATAGAACCTATTTATTACTTCCCCTTAGAGAAATAGTTCATCTATTTTACGTAGTAATTTAGAAAAAGAACAAAACATATAATGTAACATACGCTTTTATCAGAAAATAAATTAAAGAATAAAATATATGTGATCAAAGTATACATCTCTCCTATGAACAAACGTACCTATTATTTTACTTTCTCTTACTCCTAGTAAGAGGAAGTATTGTAATCGTGTCAAATTTTCGATATCGAGTTTTCACCGGAACTATCCGTTTTGAGGTCACCTGAGTCCAAAAAAGTGCTTTTTTTAGCAAATGTTCTGTATGTTGTTTGTGTGTGTGTGTGTGTGTGTGTGTGTGTGTGTGTGTGTGTGTGTGTGTGTGTATGTATGTATGTATGTGAACAGCATCGCACAAAAACGAAAAACCGTCGAATGTTCAAACTTGATATTCCGTTTAGGTATCACCATGGGATCTCACATTACGTTATACATCAAAATTCCTTAACCGGAAGTACCACTTTACTAGTTTTTGTTTTTTTTTACTTTTTTGCGATTTTCTCAAAAAATGGCTCCAACGATTTTCTTGAAACTAGCTACAACAACTGTACATACAAAGAGCTACAACTTTTATTTGAAACATTTCTCAGGAAAAATCCCTTTAAGGGTACTTTTGGGGGAAGGGTGGGGTTACGGTTTCCTCTAAATGCTATTTCAGTTTATTAATCACAATTCTGTCATCTAAATAATGTTAATTAGAATTAGATGTGTTGTGGAAATTCCGAGTTTGAAAAAATTGGATGAACCGGAAGTGCGTTTACTTTACCACTTTACTAAATGATTTTTTTTTCTTCACTTTTTCGCGATTTTCTCAAACATGGCTCCGACAATTTTTCTTGAAACATTTATAAATAAACTACGCATAAAAAAGATGTCAACTTCTATTTAAAACATTTCTCTGGAAAAATTCATTTAAGGGTACTTTTAGGGGAGGGGAGGGATTATGTTTTTCTCTAAAGTGCTATCATAGTTGATTATACAATTCTATCATCCAAACAAAATTAATTAGAAATAAAATAGATGGCTAAAATTCCGAGTTTCAAAAAAATTAGTTAACCGGAAGTGCGCTTTTACTAAACACTTTTTTTCAGTTTTCGACGAATTTTATTAAATTTGGTACAGTAACTATAAAATTAGTCAATTATAATTTTGAGAACAGGGAGTAAGAGAAAGTTGTGTGAGTGTTTCACGCCAGATTTTTTTCATCATTTTTTTTTTTTATTTTTGTAAAATAGAAAAACAAAAAAAAAATGAAGAAATTGATTGGATAAATAATTTTTAAGATATTTTTTATTCCTTTGAATATATTATATATAAAATGATATTTAAAATAAAAAAGTTTGCGTATTTGGAATATGAATATTCATAGGTTTTTTCCCTAATCTAATGATCTTTTTATTTCGCTTCCTGTCTTCTGTATTTTTTTAGTAGGTCTTTTTTATATTTATACAAAGGAATTTTAGCCACTATGAAGTTAATTAATGCGCTATATTTTAATAAAAAAAAGTAGATGTGTTTCCTTTTGTTTATTTAAAATTGTAATGGGAATAATATACTGAGCAATACCTTAGTTTATTACCTACTGATTTCCTCAAAACTCCATTTTGTTTATTTTCAACGTCCTTGTTTGGAACGAACTGCGGTCTACTCAGTTTCCTGTCTCTATACTAATTAATTAGGACTCGTCTTGGATATTCCAAGTAGGAAAAACTTAAAATATATACCACTAAGTTTTGTAGTAATAATTTGTTGTTACTTACTAAGTTGTTACGAAAGTATTTATCCGAAAAAAAAAAGCCAACGACAGCTTGATTTAAAAATAAATATAAACACGCGTATTTCAATATAATTTTTTATTTTTCTACCACTTCCATCCATCTTCTGCAAGCATTTTAATTTGGTAACAGTACTACACATTTGACATTGAGGTGAAAAACTTCTCGCTTCCTAATCGCATTGCGTTCTAATTTTCTAAATGCTGTCTTTGAAACCAGTTGAACGAAAGTTGGTAAAGACCGTAATCACGCAGTGCATCAACAAAGGCTATCTATGCAGGGTGAGTGGCATAATGCTTACTCCCACTAATTTTGCTAATCATTACATGAGTAAAACACGAACGATAAACAGAAGCTAATCATGTTGCAGAATATATTTGTTTCAGTATACTTTGTTTTCAAGATTTCATAAACTACATCCTGCCGTTCGGTATGAAGCCGTTCAAATTGCCAAACAGCTTCAAAGTTTCACCTAACACAAAGAATGACATTTTTCCCTATGTGTTCTTGGCTATGTACGAAGCGTGGCGTACATGGTCTTGTGGCCACTCACATGACTTTCTTGATTTTTTTTTTTTTTAAATGCCTACTTTTCATTACTTGAAACTATTCTTTTTCATAAACCGGTCATCATCTTTTGGATTTTAGAGCAAATCTTTGCACACATCGCTAAGCTCTGGGCAATTCGTGAGGATCTGATATTAATTTCAAATTACGAATATCCAGTTTTCGAGATGGCGGCTCACCATCTCGGCATTTGAAGCTTCTACCTAGGTAAATAATCCTTGGGTGGTAGCATACGGATCCTGTACACACAAATTCCAGCAATTCCTCAACATCGACAACTGTAGAACGATCTGATCTTGCCTCATCTCCAAAAGGGTTGTGTCCAAAAACGTTTAAACCAAACAGCTTTTGAAAAGTTTAAACCAAAACCCTGCCATTGCTAATTTAGACCTTATGTCCAATAATATCTTAAAAGGCTGCGAATCACAATTTTTTTTTTCGGCAATTTTAATTGCAGATTAGAAAACTAAACACTTTTCGGTATATAATTAATTAGACAAAATAAACCTTGATTTAAATTATATAAACAAAACCAACACATTCGATTCATTATCTGACTTCAAATATCAGCAGTTGTTGTATACCAAAAACTTTAGTTTAAGAGTGATCATTTTGTTTCCATGGGTTCTAAAAATCAGTAAGTACCTTGTTAATTGGAATTACTGTTATTATTATTATTATTTTTTATGAGAAACTCAGTTGCACACATTGATTAAAATGGGACAAACTGATGAATTAAATTTATATGTGTCAAACTAGGGAAAAAAAAAGTTCCTGCGGATTTGGGATTATTTGAAAAAGACAGTCTTTCAGTGCGCATCAGAGGGATCTAAATATTGTGGATAGATAGTTTCGGGGGTAGAGAAGCTGGTGCCAACAAGCCTCAGCCGGGGCCCCCTCTAGGACCTATTAAGTCTTCTAAGGCAAGCAGGACTCGAGAGGGTGCTCTATGGCAGGTGCTCTAACCTGGGAGCCCCCCCAGCTCCACAGTCCGATAAAGGATAGGATCGGGGAAGGGCCTCCAACTAGGGGGATGCCACAATAGATCCATGGGGTGTCGCGGTGGCGCAGGCTGAAGAGCCAATCCCCCCTTTAGAATCTAATCTAGTTTAAGGTGGAGAGCATCTACATCAATTTTCACAAAAGCTAAAGTATACCCGTCTAAGGGGAGGGTTTTAGAACAACAGTCAGGAGGAGGATGAGTCAAAATTCCCTTTGCCATAGTATAAAAGACTGTATGCAAAAAGCTGAGGATACAGCTCTAAGATGATCTTGTGATATAAAAGGTGTAATAGGATCCGAAGAGAGGGATCCAAAGCAGAGAGAGAGAGAGAGACAGGATCACTCTCTAGTTTAGGCCAGATAGAGTGGGAGAAACTGTTTAAATACGCTATGTCAGCCATAGGAGGGAGTCTTGCAGCAGAGTTCATACAGCAGTCACAACGTGTCATCAGCCATTCTCTTTATCTCTCACTACCATTTTATTTATTTTTTAGTGTAAAGTCCAGGCAGTTTGTGCTACTTTTCTATTACAGTGTTCAATTTTACTTCTACTTTATTTATTTATACAACCCATTTTCTCTCCTTCTCAAACCTACTATATAGGGGAATATGAAGTTTTGTAATTAGGGTTTTGTTCATTTGGGTACCAGGGCAAAGGCTCGGGTAACAGAGGGCCATGGGAACTATGAGGACTACCTCAAAGCCCTCTGAGTTTTATCTCCTTATCACATATTGAATCAAGGAGAAGCCAGAGTGTGCAAGATAGCCTTATGAAAGGACAAGCGCCTATTAGTTTCTTCCATTTCGAGGAACTTATAATAATAAGTGTAATAAGTCTACCATGTATGCTATCGCTAGCAGTATGGTAGATGGTATGGTGGATGTTATAGCTTTGCCATATTCTCATCATCCTTATTCCGTCCAGGGATGGTAGGGGGAACATAAGTTTGGAAACACAGAATTCTATCTGATTTTAACAGAGGCTTCAAAGGAAGTGTGCTGGCGTATGGAAGTTTAAACCTAGAAGAGCTAGAACTCTCTCTTTCAGTAATCCTGGTTGTTGCTAAAATTTTACGACAGATAAATAACCACCTACCACTTTTATTTTTAAGCAATTTTCCAGGAAAATTGGCTTTCTGGAAGCTTCCGGGGGGATGCAGCACCGTTAAGCTTATCTCTAAAGTACCATTTCAGTATAAATTCATTTCAGGGTGATCCACGGCGTTAAATTTCAAATGTTATTATAGGTTTTTGTGGTTGGTTCCGCAGAGCTGGAAAGCATTAGACATATTTTCCGTGATAGCCTGCTTCTTTTTATGGTCATCGACCAATTTCGGGCGTTCGCTCATCATCAATATGCTTTTTGTCAAACAGTGTGATAGCATAGATTTGTACAGAGCAAATTTAGTTGATACACTGGTCTTTAAATATTTTTTTTAGGGCCTAACTAGGTTAAGAGGGGTAATGGTACCTGAGTGGAAAAAAACAAACACATGTTTCGGTCTTTAAAGGGGGCATACTGTTCCCTTTAAAAATGGAAACATCCAACAAGTGGGAATGTTATAACTTAAACTACGTTTTTTTTTTTGAAGAAGAAGATTTACTTGATAATTAATTATCCATACTATCTATACTATTTTATTTATTTATTTATAACAGAGCGAAAGAACACTGAGTCAGCCGTAGGCTACTGTGAAATAGTTACTGATGTAATGGTTGTAGGAGGAGATGTTGGTTGTAGATGTTGATAGATAAATAACACCTCAATATCGGTATAAGATATATAATTGATATATATGTATATGACTGACTGCCAAGGACTGTATACTTTACACTACAAGAACTGAACAGACTGACTGACGTGGCTAAACGATGTGTACAACTCAAGTGTGAGACTGTGAACAGAATATCCCTTTTTGACTCTGTCTCTCGTATATATATCCAACTGGAGTGCAGAACCTCAAGGTTCGATATTTGCCATTAAAAAGGTAGATTCGCCAATACAGTCTTCTGGCAAACATTGTTCCGGCGTCCATTGGAACTCGGAATGCACACAAAAATTTCAAGTCGTGAAAAATAAAAGAAGGCGAGTTTCTATTTCTAAACCACCTTCGCCTTGTAAATTTTGTCAAGGCAACCACTGGAACCGCGACTGCAACAACAAAAATAATAATTTTAATAATAATAAACAAGCGCGCACTAATTTTGGCAAAAAGCCACAATTTAAGCCAGACCATCGTACCTTCAGGCAAAGTAGGCCCTATTTCAAAAAACAAATGCCCAACAATAATAATAATAGTAATAATAACAGCAATAATAATAATAACAAATTTAATACTGGCAATACGTCGAATAGATGGGTTCCGCCAACATGCCAGATATGTGAAAAACGAGGGCATACTGCAAAGGCATGCTGGTTCAATAATGCAAAAAACGATTAGGCGCTCAGCCGTTTTCACGAACGGCTACCACGGTCTTGATCCCGGCACTCAACGATTCAAATAATTTATTAATCAACGTCCAAATTAAAAACAAAAAAGTTAAAGCTCTGATCGACACGGGTGCTTCACACTCGCTCATAGATGCCAGTCACATCAAATCGAGGCCCGAAAAATCTGGTATCATTTTAAAATCGATCACAAACCAGATTATTCCCAATTATGGTCTGTCAAACATTCAATTATCCATAGGCCAAAACACAAAAATTCAAGGTAAATTCATAGTGTCCCAACTGAAAAATGAATTTGAAATGATCATTGGGAGAGACCTACTAACAAAATTTCAAGCCATTATTAATTTCAAAAACTCAAACATAATCATAAACAAAACAGTCATTCCATTCTTAACAGACAACACAACATCACAAATTAACAACCAACATCTCCTCCCACAACCATTACACTGACAAGAAATGATAAAATACCAGCTGCCTTTAAAACATTTTTTATTAAATCAGTGTAAATTTGCTTTATGCAAATCTATGTCATCACATTTGTTTGACAAAAAGCATCCTGATGATGGGCGAACGCCAGAAATCGGTCGATGATTTTTCATCCAATTGTCAAACCAAACCAAATTGTTTCTCATTCAAACCGATCGATAGTTTTTCTAATATTATTGTTGCCTCTCTTCGGATATATACATGAACCTCCACCTCCTTCATATTCATGTTAGGATTATATAAAAATATCGCAAGTTTTATAGAAAATATTTGTAAATTTTATATAATTGATATTTACTGCAGTAAGACTTAAACTTCTAACAATTGGATAATTATATTGAGCGATCCATTTTTCAAGTTTGAGTAATTACCTTTTTTTTTCTTCAATAGGTAGGCAAGCATTGGTATTTGTTTTCATTATTAATTCAGTTCACACTTTTCTATAAATCAATGTCTGATAAATAAATAAATTGCATGCAATAACAATAATAATGCAAAATTGTTAAGAAATATCCAGGAATTCCAGGCGACTTGTGCAATTTTCACGTTTAATAGCATCATTTTTTTTTTATAATGGCATATTGCACAAAGCTATGAGTTTTATTTTTTTTATGTTTATAAAGATAAATTGAAATTATTATAAGACAGCAAAGAAATGATCTGGTGTGAAACACTAACGTGATTTCCTCTTATTGCAGTTTACGAGATTTATGTGACAAATTTACTTCAAATTCATAATTTTTACAAAATGTTGGCCTATTTTCAATTTTATATAACTTGGGGACTTTAAACTTCATAAATTGACTATTCAAGCAAACTATATACTCCTCCACTCCCATTTTACCTCTATAAATAAAAGTTTCACGGAAAAAAAAGTGATAGGCCTCTTGATTCATAGAGTAACAAATTTAATCAAAATCGGCATTTTTTATGGATAAAATCGTAAAAAAAAAAAACCGAAATAATTTCAGCAAACATGCACTTCCCGGTCAATCGGTTTTTTTGCTCTTAAAACTCATTATTTTAACCAAATATTTAATTATAATTAACATCATTTAGATGATACAATTAGACTTAACCTTGTCTCACTCACTCCCCCCAAAATCCACCCTTAAATGAATTTTTCCGGAGAAATGTTATAGAAATAAAAATTTTAGCTCTTTGTAAGTCTGTCTAATCGATATGCTTAGTTTAAAGTAAATTGACGCAATGCTGGATAACATTCGGTATTTTATCCATCGTATAAACCTGACCAGTTTCGGATTTTCATCCATCGTCAGATGAAAATCTGAAACCGGTCAGTAACAAAATCAATATGCATGCTACGACGGATAAAATACCACATGCTTATAGTAAATTGTTTGAATTGGTTTTTTTATTTTTTTTAAATCACAGAAAACTGAAAAAAAAAAAAACTGTTCACTAGAAATACTCTTGCGGTCAATCAATTAACTTCGAACTCGGAATTTTGGTAACAAATTTAATTTTATTTAATATTATTTAGACTATACGTAAATATAATATCTATTGTGGTGGTTGGTTCCGCAGAGCTGGAAAGTATCAGAGACATTTTCCGTGGTAGCCTGCTCATTTTGTGGTCATCGACCGGTTTCGGGCGTTCGCCCATCTTCAGGATGCGTTTTTCAGACAGTGTGCCAACACAGACTCGTACAAGAGACTTAGTTTCACACTAACTGCTCGCCATATCGCCGCAAACATAATAAAAGACTTACAGAAACAACAAACGCACAGTAACACAGCAGTAGTGTGAAACTAAGTCTCTGTACGTCTCTGTGTTGGCACACTGTCTGAAAAACGCATCCTAAAGATGGGCGAAAACGCCCGAAACTGGTCGATGACCACAAAATGAAGCAGGCTACCACGGAAAATGTCTCTGATGTAAATATAATAAATTGAAATAGCACTTTAAGGGAAAACATAAGCAGACCCCTCCGCCGAAAGCTGCCTTAAATGAATTAACAAAAAAAAAATGTTTCATATAAAAGTTATGGCTCTTTATGTGTGTAGGTTTAAAGAAAATATATAACAAGTTTAAAGAAAAATCATTGGAGCCGTTTTCGAGAAAATTTCAAAGAATTGAAAAATTCTTTCAGAAAAGTGGGGAGACTTCCGGTTGACAAATTTTGACAGGCAAGTTTTTTTTTTTTTTTTTTTTTTATTCAGGAGACCTTAAAAACTGGTATTTCCGGTGAAAATTCAATATCACAAATTTGACACGATTACAATACTTCCTCTAACACCAATTAGGGAAAGTAAAAAATGGGTTACAAGTGCAGTTTTTTAACATAATAAATTTGTTTGGTTCGAAGTATTTAAATTTTTAATTATTCTAAAGCGCAAACATTACTTTCTATGAACAATTGATTTTAATTCATTACGCACCTGTTTGCTTATTTATAGTCCCCTTCAGTACTGACTTTGACCTAGTCAGGTACTTATAATGCACAACAGATGTTAATTAAATTGCAAGAGCATAATGAATTATATTTGTAAAATAAAATAAATAAATAAATTCATAAATAAATAAATAATCTTATGTAATTCACATGATTTTCATTTGCTGCTACATATAATATAGGGAGAAGCGGGTCCCCACCACACTCCCCCAACCCCCTAAAATCAATTTTCTCTCAAAAAGTTTGATAGAGTGGTATAGAAGAGTGGGAAAGACGATTTCAATAATATTTATCCGCAATGTATTCTCGACTCTCACCACATGAAATAATGCGCGCAATAGCCTCTAAACTAAGTCTGGATAATTATCTGGATTAGATAGTATTTCATATGGCCTCTACAAAAACCTCACTCAAAATTGGCTATTGTAGTATTTGGAGTGTTATTTAAATACAGTTTTTATGACAGAACAATTCCCTAATTCCTGGTATGAAATTATAAGTTCAATTATAATGTGTTATTTTGAAAATAGGGGGCCAGAACATTGCCGGAAAAATCACAGAAATATTTCCCTCGCTATAAGTTGAAAAATCTTGGCGAATATGGGTAGATCAAATAGTTTGATTTCTGAAAGTTAGTCGAACCTTCAAAGTCAGCCCAATTTAAAGTACAAGTGGCTTTCTCTATGTTGCATTCGTTGACTTTCAACGAATTTTTCTTTCTATAACTTCATAACATTTTGTGGCATAAATTATACAAATTAGTTATCAGTTCTATAATAATTACAATACTAAATAGTTTATATGAAGGTAGAAAAATAAAAATAAAAGTTGGATATTAATTCTTGAAGTTTTTTTTTGGAAATAACTAAAGGCATACTGCAGGGCGGACCCCTTAGTCCTTTATTATTTAATTTATATATTAGTGACACAGAGAGTTTTCTTTTCTTAAACATTCGTCTCATGGAATTAGAATAATCTCTTTGGACAGTGGGATTTTATTACTATTGTACGCTGATATGGAAATACGGATATCACTCATAAATGATCTCAATAAAAAAAATTCTCAGATGTGCTTGGTCTGCATAATATCATGAAACTCATTTTTAAATTATTTGGTAAAAATTCTTGAAATAAGGGCTGATAGATATCCGAATGTTTGTTTTCGAAAACATTATTTAAAGAGGCAACAAGTAACATGCGTAACACTAAGCTCAACTGAGTATTACAATTGGAAAATATATTTAAAAAAAAAACTATTCGTCAGGAAAATAAATATATATAAATAATGAATTAATTAATTGTTTTTCTTACTTTGATTATTATTTCATTAATTAGTAATATCTATTTTTAATTGAGGTTTTCATTTAGTTTTATTTTCTATTTCCATTTATAAGTAAATATAACATTCATATATATCTATATAATTTTTATTTTTTTAATTTTTATGAAGCAACTTGATTATATTATCTTTTTAGTTAATGTTTTTTTTTTTCATTTTATTAATCTTAATTAGTGGGCTAAAGATAGCATGTTAAACCAACCTCATTTATAAAGGGGACATCCCTATAAACAAATAACGAAATACAAAATTCTCAGATGAAAATTTCTTTACACTAAATTTACAAAATAAAAAAATAATAATAATAATAATAATAATTAAATTCCACAAGGGTCGGCCTAAAAACTAATTGAAAATTTTATACAATCAACAAAAAAAAAAGTTTCGCTTAGTAAATTGCTTTAATTATCTAGGAGTTTACTTTTCTGTTTCCGGTTTGTTTAAAATAAAAGGTGATAAAGCTTATTGCCAAAGCTAATTTAGTAAATGGTGGAGTTTTGGATATATAATATATGTTCTAAATCTAAACTTAGATTCGTGGAATTCTATAAAAAGAATGTTTAAATGATGCATTAATTTTAATTGCTCTGTGTTGTACGCTATACAGATAAAGGGATTAAGTAACTTAGTTGTGAAACCTATGGGCGGAGTTAAAGAACGTCACAAGCTAACTAGAAAGCTTTGTCAATAGGTGGCGCTTAACCAGTCATCGTGTGTGTGGTGCCACAACTAAGTTACCGAGTTATACATATTAAATCAGCGTATTTATTGCAAAGAAAATCGGTTAACTAGATATTATGGACATTACTGAATATTTTTTATTTATTTATTTATTTATTTGCGATTGTTTCATGTAATGGTTCAATAATTTTTTTTTTTTTTAAATTAATACATTGACTACATAAACACATAGACCTTTCAGAGATGTATTTGAAACTTTTATCGGGAAACTTGATTTTTTTTTTTAGGAATTCTTGAGAAGTAAGATTTCAAATTTAGACAAATGTCTTTGATGTATTTCAATTTTAGTAACCGTTTTACCATCTGTTTTATATTAAAAGTAACTATAAATTTTTGGATAATTCCAACTTGTTAGTTAGAACTGTAAATAGAAAACCAATTAGAACTTACTTAAACAGAACTATTAGAAGTAGTACAATATAAAAAAAATAAACCAGTAAATCAAGTAAACAAGTGTTCAATTATTTACTAAACTGTTATTCACAATCCACTCATACAGAGAGAGAAATAAATTAAAATAACATGAAGTTATCTAATAATACTTAATAATCCTGCAATTATATGTATGCTTTTTATTTAGATGGCATTATTTGGTTGAAAAGAGGTGGTAGAAATTGTGGTGTATTTGTTTAAAGTTAAAGCAGATTGATGTTATAATATTTATCTTACATGATGCATTGTTAAAGTACAAAATATAAGTGCAAAAGGAAAGTAAGGATAGTTGAAGAATTATATGAGAGAATATTACAAATGAATTTTCGCTTTAAATTGGTTATTGCCCCATATCGGTTTGATTATTTCCCGTATGAAAGCTTAAACTCGTATAAAGTACGATATAAATTGAAAAAAGAATGCTAATCTAATGCTAAAACTAATCCAGTGATTAGTGTAATGCCATAAATTTTATATATCTTCTTTTTAGGCTTCTATGTAATATAAATAAACAATTTTGAATCACATTTCTCGAGAATAAGTTAGATTCTCGAAGGGCGCGGGGCGAGTCTCATTCCACTGCGACCTGCATTAAGTAGTCTATTGTGGATCCCCTAAGAATAGCACATCCTTCAATTTCGCCCTCTTAATCAAGGCCTAGCATTGCTGAAAGTGGCTCGGTCATGAAGCTCTAAGCTTCGGGATTGTTTGTCCCCAAAGTTGGAGAAACCTTGTCCTCCCATAATACTGGCACACTCACAAAGGATGTGTACCGGGATTTCCTCCTCGGTTTTGCAGAATTGGCATACTGCATTATCTGCAAGTAGTACTTGTTGCATGAGCCTATTCAGCCTACAATGCCCTGTTAATAGGCCGTGTTATATCCTTTCGGCTATGGCCCAATAGGTACCTGGTAAATTTAGGTACATGTCTTTTTGATAAAGAATTTAGCCTACATCTGATATTTTATCCGTCGTAGCATGCATATTTATTTAACCATAGTGATAATGTCCTTTTCGTTTAAATGAAATTATTATAAATAAGTTGCATATAAAGTTGAAATTTTAACACGCTCCAAAAAATAAATTCATTCCCACTAGCTCCAAAAACATAATAATAATGTAAGAAATGGGATTATGTGCTGCATTTCTGGTGATCCATTGGTTGCTATATATGTGATACTCTTCTGTAAGGACGGCCTGGTTACTTTTCAATAAATTTATATAAAAATAAAGATTTTTTCTAAGATGAAAAGTATTTTTCAACCAAGGTCCCAAAAATGGAACAAGCTTTAACTTATTCTCCGGTTGGAGCTGGGAGTCTCTATGGGGGCAAGCCTCAAGTTAAGATTTAAGACCAGCCTTAAATATGCATGCTACGGCGGATAAAATACCAGATGTTATCCAACATTGCGGATCCATCCACATATTCAATTTAGCCTACCTCTGCCTTGGGTTCTTTTCCACCATTGCAGACTCTTGTCTTCTATCCATTCCTTGATAGAAGGTTGAGTCGGGCTCCTGGGCAACCCGCAGAAGGGGGCTCGGGACCTATAAAGGTAACCTTCGAGCCCTCCCTTGCGAGGGCGCCCGCCCTTTCATTGCCAAGTTACCCCGTCCACCCAGGCGAGTGTCACATTATTTCGAGCACCCATCTCGGTAAAGGCGTATAGGCAGTCTTTCATCAAGACTGATGTCTTGAAACTATTTGATGTGAAGAAAGTGCCTTCAGGCTGTCAGACTATCGGAGTAGTCTATATGGTCACTCTCCTATACTCCAAACCCTGCCTTATCGCAGCATTGTAGCTCCTCCTAATCTCCTTAGCGCAGAGTTGTAACACCACAACTTCAGCCTGAAAAAACGTGGCATACTTTCCCAGGCTGGCCTTAAATCTTGACTTTAGGCTTGCCCCCATAGAGACCCCCAGCTCCAACCGGAGAATAAATTAAAGCTTGTTCCATTTTTGGGACTTTGGTTGAAAAATACTTTTCATCTTAGAAAAAAAATCTTTAATGTTACATAAATTTATTAAAAAGTAACCAGGCCGTCCTAACCAGAAGAGTATCACACACACATATATATATATATATATATATATGGATTACCAGAAATGCGGCATATAATCCCATTTCTTACATTATTATTATTATTATGTTTGTGGAGCTAGTGGAAATGAATTTATTTTTTTGGATCGTGTTACAATTTCCCGGTCATACAATTGAATATCTTGAACCTTCCTTATATGGCACGATGAAGGCAAATGTGTATCCTAAGATGATGGCCTCATATTCCTAATTGTCACGAGATACGGCTTCCTTTAAGAGACTGTATGACTTGGATACAGATGGGATGAGTAAGTTGTGACATAGCGTCAACTCCTTGCAGCATTATAAGCTCCAATAGGAGATTATATCTGCTACTCTTGTGAAACATAACCTGAATAGAAAAAAAATTCTTGGTATGTATAGACTAATTATTTACTAAAGGTGAACTAGAATCGCCATAATGTATTATATATTTATGGAAAAAGAATGTAATGTAGTATAACAATTAACAGTAATATTATACTAAAAGGATTTTTAAGATATTAATTAATTCAAGAATATCAATTACGCGAACTTCTCTAATAATAACCCTAAATTATAGAAAGAGATTCTGTGACATTGAGCTATTGTAGTTCATTTAAAATTGGCCTTTGAAATGCATTTTCAATTTTAAATCATTTTAATACAATGGAGCAATGAAATTTATTAATTTATATTTTTTATTATTTCCTTTAAATTTATAATAG
This sequence comes from Triatoma infestans, assembly GCA_011037195.1. Classification (NCBI taxonomy): domain Eukaryota; kingdom Metazoa; phylum Arthropoda; class Insecta; order Hemiptera; family Reduviidae; genus Triatoma; species Triatoma infestans. The sequence goes on from JAAEAF010000302.1 coordinate 43,629, forward strand.
AAACGGCCACGTGTTTTGGAAACAATTAAATTATTGTTTAGTGGCAAAGTCGATGTTTACATTAATTAGACAATAGTTTATTGTTTAATTCATAATCTTTCCATTTAATATTTCATAATGATCAACAATAAAATCGTAAATAAGATTATATCTATATCTTTCTTAGATTGTTCTGAAAATTATTACCCTCGTATTAAGTGTTATATGCGTATTGAGATAAACATCAATATCTTTATTCCTTGCTAAAGCAAAAAAAATCTGGTGTGATACACTCACACAAATTTCTCTTACTTAGATTTCAAAATTTCAATTGACAAATTTTATAGTTAGTATACCAAATTGAATGAAATTCGTAGGTTTTTTTTTTAAGGAGAAAATCGTGAAAACTGAAAAAAAAAACTGTTCAGTAAAAGCGCACTTCCGGTTTACTAATTTTCTTGAAACTCGGAATTTTGGCCATCTATTTATTTCTAATTAATTTTGTTTGGATGATAGAATTGTATAATCAACTATATAGCACTTTAGAGAAAAACATAACCCCACCCTCCCCCCAAAGTGCCGCTTAAATGACTCCCAGAGAAATGTTTCAATTAAAAGTTGTAGCTCTTTATGTGTAGTTCACATTCCTAGTTTAAAGAAAATTGGTTGACCGTTTCGAGAAAAATACCAGAAAACTTGAAAAATATATTTTCAGTAAAACGAACTTCCGGTCATTCGATTTTTTTTAAACAACTCAAAATTTCAACAAACAATTTAATTTTAATTAATATTATTTAGATGACAGAATTGTATAGTAAACTGAAATAGCACTTTACAGGAAAACCTTACCCCTCCCCAAAAAATTGCCCTTAAATGAATTTTCCCAGAGAAATGTTCCAAAAAAAAAAAAAAAAAAAAAATAGTCGAAGTCAATTTTTGAGAAAATCGCAAAAAAGTGAAAACAAAAAAATTACATTCAGTAAAGTGGTACTTCCGATTGAGGAATTTTGGCAGATGACCTACTGTCGGATCCCATAGTGATACCTAAACGGAGTATCAAGTTTGAACTTTCTACGATTTTTCATTTTTTGAACTATGCTGTTCACACACGCACAGAGAACATTTTCTAGAAACCACTTTTTTGGACTCAGGGTACCTCAAAACGGATATTTCCGGTGAAAACTCGATATCGAAAATTTAGAAACGATTACAATACTTCCTCTTACTAGGAGTAAGAGAAAGTAAAAAAATCTGGTATGAAACACTCAACAACTTTCTTTCACTGCAGTTTACAAAATTGTGATTGACAAATGTTATAATTAATATACCAAACTTAATGAAATTCGTTGGTTTCTTTTTTAATGGAGAAAATCGCGAAATTGTTCAGTAAAAATGCACTTCCGGTCAACCGATTTTCTTCAAACTTTTTTTTTTTTTAAGATATCTTCCTTTACGTGACAAATATTCGACACGCATACTCTTAAAACTTCTGCCAAAGGATTCTAGCCGTGATAGAGGATTCTGTTTGGTTTTGCATTGTGATTTTTTTTTTTTGCATTCTGTTTTTTCTGAATTGTTTGCTGGGCCTTTTTATTCTGTATCTGGATTTTGAACTTATTAAATTTTTTTTATGAAAATCCCTTTCACACTGCATTTGAGTGCCTTTAATTAGTATTTTTCAATACGGTAATGAATAATTACCGTACATTTAATTGATTCTATATTATCGTATGATTAACGGTATTAAACATAATAAGCCGTGGTTAATAAGCAACATCTTCGTCTAATCGTGCCATCTATGAATGTGTCGCGAAATAAATAACTTTTAATCATTTTGATACGATTGTTTTAATAATTAATTTTTTTTTTTTCTATTTGTTTAGAGTGAACATTGCTGTCATGGACAAATGATCGTTGTGGACTAAACAGTAGAGATTACTTCAACTCAAGTGGTTTGACGGATTGAAGTTTTTATAGCCAAACATTATTATTACTTTTCTACATTGTTTGATTGCTTAAGGATTAATTAGAGGTAAGATAAAACTGTTTTCTTTATAAGTGACAGATTAGTTTTAGGATATCAATTACATCTATTATTGTATCAGGCGAAAGGCAATGCCTCCCTTCCTACGGAATATGTGAGAAACTGAGAAGAAAAACAATCAGGTTAAATAATCAGTTAACTTTACTGTGTCATTGTGTAAAGTGACTTCGACTTCGGGGAATTTATTTTATCAAGATATGAAATGAAGCAGGCTACTATGGCGGAAAGTCTTTATGACTTAATATCAGAATTTCTTGAAATTTGCAAAAAAAAATATTTCGAATATGTAAAGTGAAGCTATAGTTTTTAAGTTTTTATAGAATTCAATGCATCTGCAGTTATTTGAAGCCGTTGTCAATCTTCTGAATTCTTCCTTGATCCACCTTAATTAGATCTTCAAGTGCTCCTTTTCTTTCTTAGTTGGAAATGATCATTCCTTGATCAAATTGTTTTTTTTTTTTTTATTTCCACAATTTCTCGATGAAATATGTTTTCATTGAGGCAGTTCTGGTCCTGATGGGGCTGCGAAACATTAATTATTATACCAAACACTTTGCTTTTTTTTACTTTCTCTTACTCCTAGTAAGAGGAAGTATGTTAATCGTGTCAAATTTTCGATATCGAGGTTCGCACCGAATATCCGTTTTGAGTGTCCTGAGTCCAAAAAAGTGGTTTTTAGCGAATGGTTTGTGTATGGTGTGTGTGTGTCTGTGTGTGTGTCTGTGTGTGTGTCTGTGTGTGGGTATGTGAACAGCATAGCTCAAAAACGAAAATCGTAGAAAGTTCAAACTTGATATTACGTTTAGGTATCACCATGGGATCTGACGGTGCGTTATGTGTCAATATTCCTCAACCGGAAGTACCACTTTACTAGTTGTTTTTTTACGTTTTTGCAATTTTCTCAAAAATGGCTCCGAAGATTTTCTTTAAACTTGCTATATCAACTACACATACAAAGAGCTACAACTTTTATTTGAAACATTTCTCCAGGAAAAATCAAGGGGCACTTTTGGGGAGGGGTGGAGTTAGGGTTTCCCTCTTAACTGCTATTTCAGTTATTAGACATTTCTGTCATAAATAATGTTTAATTAGAATTAAATATGTTGTTGAAATTCCGAGTTTGAAAAAAATCGGATAACCGGAAGTGCGTTTACTTTACCACTTTACTAAATAATTTTTTCACTTTTTCGCGATTTTCTCGAAAATGACTCCGACGATTTTCTTGAAACTACCTATATAAACTAAACATACAAAGATCTATAACTTTTATCTAAAACATTTCTCTGGGAAAATTCATTTAAGGGCACTTTTAGGGGAGGGGTGGGTTACAGCTTCCTCTAAAGTGGTATCATAGTTGATTATACAATTCTGTCATCCAAACAAAATTAATTAGAAATAAATAGATGGCCTAAATTCCAAGTTTTAAGAAAATTTGTAAGCCGGAAGTGCGCTTTTACTGAACAGTTTTTTCAGTTTTCGACAAATTTCGTTATATTTGGTACACATTCTATAACTTTTGTCAATTATAATTTTGAGAACAGGAGTAAGAGAAAGTTGTGTGAGTGTTTCACACCAGATTTTTTTTTTACAGTGGGAGGGAAAATGCGTACGCTCAAAGTCTGTGACTTGGACCCACTAAAAGAACCCCTCCCTCACGGGCACTTACTTGTCCACCCCTGTACTGCTTATGGTACATATCGGGGTGTGCTTCGTATCGCCACCGCGGGCGGCTTCCGGCCTAGCTGGACACAATCTTCATACGAAGACCGTCCGGATAAAGGTTCCAACGGTCCCTTCGGGCGAGCATGGCCTTCACCATTGCCTCCGCGCAGGTCCCCCCCGATTTCGGCTTCCAGTCTCTGCCGTTATCCCTCCCATCTGCCACATCTAAAGAAGATATGGCACGCGTTATCTCTTTTTGAATCACCATAGATGCACGACGGGTCTCCTACTTTCCCCACTCTCCATAGGTACGCTGGCTAAACAGCCATGCCCTGTGAGAAATTGTGTGAGGAAATAGTCGATCTCGCCGTGCTGCCTACTTACCCATTCCGACAGGCTGGGAATGAACCTCACGGTCCACATACCCCTATGCTCATTCTCCCAACGTTCCTGCCACCCTCGCACATGGCCCGTCTCGCCCTCAGCTTAGTATTTATACTTTTTTGCAATGTATTAATAATAATACAAGTTAATTTTTGTATTGCATTTTATTATTTTTTTGGCGCCCGGTGGCTTTTCAGAGTAATTCCGGCCTCTCCGATAGTGTTCTCTTCTTACAGACAGCACTACGCATCACTTAGGAGAATGAGCTGTAAAGGCTTATCAGAAGAAAAAAAAAAAAAAAATCTAAAGTCAACACTGCCTGGTCTTGAAACCGGGGTTTCCGTGTGATTCTCGTGCACAATCACTGAGCTAATCCATTTCCAAAAAAAAACTTTAATTGAAATATACTTTACCCGTCAGCTTTCATTTGACTGTTTGTACGTTCCTCTATTCTTGGACCTTGGATTAAGGATACCGTTTTTTGCTGCATACTATTTTATAAGTTTTGAGGCAGAATAATAGTGATGTAATGTTGGTAACTGAAGATTTACCTTAACTTCCATGTTAATTCACAGATTATATTTATCTAACTGTGATGAATAAAAGAAAGTAAAGAGAGAATAATGTCACTGTTTGAAGAGAGATTGGTAGCTTATGTGATGGATGCAAGAAACTTGGAAATAATATTAATTTATAAATAAATCAAAATTAAGAAAAAGATTGACATTCCCTTGCAAAAGGACAAAACCAGGTATACAAGTCCAGTTACTTGTACGGTTCAAGAACAATTATGGCATTGTACTACCCCTTCTCCTCACAGGGGAGGAATTGAAGAAACAAAGAAAAGAGACAGTCTGCACTTAGCCTTCAAACAACTAAGTCGTATTCAGCTTTGAAAGCCAGAACACTTCAGGAATCGCTCAGTGCCAATGATAGATATTTGCCTTTATTCTAGATAAACGTTATTTTATTAAGATACAGTGTGATATTGTAATATACTTAAATTTACTAAGAGATAATATAATTATTTATAAATCAGTGGTGCTGTTCTTAATTATTCTTATACTTCTATCTCAACCAATCATACAAGCCCTTTCACTAAAACGCTCACGCCACAAACTACAAATACACATCATACAACCAATACATTACACTTATTAGGCTGATATGGCTAGCTCTTTGATAGCGCTCTTTATAACTCTTGTCGTTTCTAAAGGTCGATTAGCTACACAGGGGCCTGATAAATTCATATAAATTTGGGGCAGTACACCTATCTAAAATTCCCCTATAAAAAAAAAAAAAAATTAAATCCAACTCTTTAATTTTTAAACGAGAACTTCTTTAATTATATGTTCTAACGGCTCTCATGCTCATTGAATATTGCAACTACGTCATATGTGCATTATAATATATTTATTCATTAAAATTAAGATTCATAAATAATTATTGAGTGATTCCGTTTTTTGTTTTTTATATACTGATAATTAGTTATAAAACAAATAAATGCATATGTTTGAAAAAAATGGAAAAAAAATTATTCACATCCGTTCATTAAATTGTTAATGGTAATTAGCCAAAAATTCAATGATTTTTATTATTTATATTATATTATTATCTATATTTATATTTATAATTTATTTATACTTTTTACTGAATATATTTTTACAAAAATAAAATACAAAATTCTAATGCAGCCTTGAATAAATGTTCTGCAAGATCATTTTTAACCCATTGATATATTTTGATTAATCTAAAAAGTTCCAATAGTCTCGGATGTAATAATATAATTTAGTCCTTTTGTCTTCTGGACTACATATACTAATTTGCCAAGTAGCAAGAGAAACTTGTGTAAACTTTTTATCTACCCTATACAGGTCACTTTTTATACGATTTCTAAATATTTTAGATTATGTTTTAGAAAATACATTTTTTATAAACAAATGATATCTTTTTGGCTCGTTAACAATAAGCTTGATTTGGATATCAATCCTTGTTGCGAGCGATGTTTGAAATCTATACTCGAATATAGGAGCAATTAATTAATAATATAATCAATTAAAAATTCCATATTACAACTGAGGAAAGATGACGTCATATTTACATTAGCTTCCGGATTCTACAAAACCTGCAGGAATTATGTCCGGACTTCCAACGTATGCTCCTCTGAGTTTTTAACAACGATGGGAGTAAGACAAGGAGACATAGGAAGCCCGCTCTATTTTATTGCCCTCCTTGACGAGGTAATAAAGCAATGCAAGAGGAAGACGCGGCCTATGCTTTTTGGGTACTGGAAGCTGCAACCAATTAAATTTTCCGCATTTGCTTTCGCAGACGACCTTGTGTTGGTGGCGGATAGCAGGGAGAAGCTCCAAGAAAGTTTGAATGTATGGGCAGAGGAGCTTTCTAAACGGAATATGGTCATCAGCCCCGGGAAAACCAAGTGCATGGTGGTTTCAAGGACGGAGAAAAGGATGCGGGTTTTATTAAATGGAAAGGAGATAGAACAGGTCCCCAGCTTCAAGTACCTTGGGTCGATGTTCAGTGAGAGCGGAAGGTTAAAAGAGGAAATGAATGCTAGAGTGGCCGCAGCGGGGAAGCTGTTCTCCGCTATTAATAGGAAGTTTTTAAGTAAAAGAGAAGTGGCCAGGGAAACAAAACTGGCAGTGTACCGCTCTACTTTTGTTCCGGTGCTTACTTATGGTAGCGAATCATGGCCGTTAAAGGAATCTGATCGTAGCCGCCTTCAGACTATAGAGATGAGGTTTCTCCGGAAAATTGAAGGCAAGACTAGGAGAGACCGTATCAGAAACACTACGATCAGAACCGCATTAAAATGTGAACCGCTCTCCCAAGTAATTGAGAGAGCGCAGTTGAGGTGGTTCGGCCATGTAAACAGGATGGAGGAGGATCGGCTACCTAAGAAAGCGATGGAGACCAGAATCTCCGGCAGGAGACCCAGGGGAAGAAGAAGGATTAGTTGGTTGGACAATATTAAGAGAGGGATCGACGGTCGGGGATTAGAATGGGCAGAGTCCAAGAAACTGTCTATGGATAGGGATAGATGGCGATCTTTCTGTCAAACCTCTACACCGCAAGGTAGATGAGGTTAAAAAGGACTAAGTAAGTAAGTAAGTAAGTAAAAATTCCATATTACAACTGAGGAAAGATCACGTCATATTTACATTAGCTTCCGGTTTTTTTTTTTTTTGTTTTTTTTTTTAAATACTTTTCCACTAATTCAATTCGGAAGAATTTAGATAATAAATAAATGGATGTAAACAATTGAAAGATGGCCGGAAGAATTTTAAGAGGCAGCAAGGCAGCAGTGGTCAAGCATAGAGGAAATGAAATCCAGCGGGATGCAACCTCCTAGATAGAAGGTGATCACCTTGAAATCGTCCAATTAAAATGAACAAATCAAGGCCTATACACAATTCAATAAGATTGCAACATTTTTTATTTTTTTTTAAGTACTTTATCTTCTAAATTTCCAATTGGAAGCAATTGGGATCACCATATATTTATCAGATCATCTGATAATTCTTGTGAAGAGCCTATTGTTATAGTAAAAATCATTCACTTAAAAAAAAAAATTATAAGTGTACAGTTTGTTTATAAGAAATTACGCAAGCCCGTAAAGTCGTCTTCTCAAAATATTAAATGTATATACAGTAATGAAAATTTAAAGGGAACAGAATAGCTCAGTGTTAGCGCGCTGGACTAGCAATGTGGAGATCCGGGTTCCAGTCAAGCTACGGCCTTTAGATTTTTTTTCTTCCTAGGAGCCTCTTACAGATCACTGTGATGGACAGTGTTGTCTGTAACGAGAGAGCACTGTCCAGAGGTTGATAGTGCACTGAGAAGGTTCCGATCTTTGGGGTATATGGGCCCAGAAGAGCTTTCGATAGCATAAGGCTTGGTCCCTCCCACGAGACAATAAAAAAATAAAATGATAATTTCATATCTTTTTCCCAACATCTAGTTTAGAAAAATTAACGAAAACAATAATAATAACTCAAATAATTTGATAAGAGAACAAAATGCCATTTACACATATTTGAGTTCAGATTTGCCCACAAGAGCGCGATCGAATGTGACAAGTGATTGATTTTTAAGTAAATGGATTTTACTTTCGCATTAGATATTAGGCACATTTTTACTTTCTCTTACTCCTAGTAAGTGGAAGTATTGTAATCGTGTCAAATTTTCGATATCGAGTTTTCACCGGAAATATCCGTTTTGAGGTTCCCTGAGTCCAAAGAAGTGGTTTTTAGCAAATGGTGTGTGTGTATGTGAACAGCATAACTCAAAAACGAAAAATCGTAGAAAGTTCAAACTTGATATTACGTTTAGGTATCACCATGGAATCTGACGGTGCGTTATGTATCAATATTCCTCAACCGGAAGTACCACTTTACTAGTTTTTTTTTTTACGTTTTTGCGATTTTATCAAAAATGGCTCCGACGATTTTCTTTAAACGATTGTTCTTTCAACTGCACATACAAAGAGTTACAACTTTTATTTGAAACATTTCTCCAGGAAAATTTATTTAAGGGCACTTCTGGGGGAGGGGTGGGGTTACAACTTTCTCCAAATTGCTATCATAGTTGATTATACAATTCTATCATTGTGTTCTACCATTAGAAATAAATAGATGACCAAATTCCGAGTTTCAAGAAAATTAGTAAATCGGAGGTGCACTTTTATGTGGGGTTAGGTTTTCATCTTAACTGCAATTTCAGTTTATTAGACAATTCTATCATCTAAATAATGTTAATTAGAATTAAATATGTTGTTGAAATTCCGAGTTTGAAAAAAATCAGATAACCGGAAGTGCGTTTGTTGACACTTTACTAAATGATTTTTTTCATTTTTTCGCGATTTTCTCAAAAATGGCTCCGACGATTTTCTTGAAACTTCGTATACAAAATAAAAATGCAAAGATCTACATCTTTTATTTAACACATTTCTCTGGAAAAATTCATGTAAGGGCAGTTTTAGGGAGGGGTGGGGTTGCAGCTTCCCCTAAAGTGGTATCATTGTTGATTATACAATTCTATCATCCAAACAAAATTAATTAGAAATAGATAGATGGCCACAATTCCAAGTTTTAAGAAAATTGTAAGCCGGAAGTGCGCTTATACTGAACAGCCTTTTCAGTTTTCGACGAATTTCGTTATATTTGGTACACAGACTATAAAATTTGTCAATTATAATTTTGAGAACAGGAGTAAGAGAAAGTTGTGTGAGTGTTTCACACCAGATTTTTTCTTTTAATTCCATTTTAATAATACACGATGCAAATTTTATGGAAAGCAATTTAAATAGTACGCTAATTTAATTGCATACAATATTAATGAAAATCCAATAAAAAAAAAATAATAGGTTTCCTATTGTGTTGAAAACCGAATAATAAAATTAATGCGCAATATTCTGGAAAACCCTGTGTTATAAACAGGGATATTACAAAATTGATTCGTAATTGGTTTAATTATTTTTTTTTTATCATAAAATAAGCAATATTTCCGTACTATTGTTTATATATATTGATATAAAAAGTAATTTCCATTTAAGTTAAAAATCCATACAAATTAGCGGAGACTTGTATGAACTCATCCAATAGTAATATTATCCATATAATTAAAGGCTGAGGTAAATATCATGTTGTCCATCTAAAGGGAATCGATGTTTCCCAACGGGAATCGATGAATGTTGGTTATGGGTGGTCCTTGGGTTTATTGAACAAATTAACCATTTACTTATTCTCTTACATGGAGATTGTTTAAATTTTCGAAAGTTTGTTTCACTTCACCGGAAATACAAATTAAGACTCAACTTGATGGTACTGTAATGTTTTGGTGTGATGATGTGTATTTGTAGTAGCTGGTTGTGTAGCCCTTTGTATAAAGGGCTTGTAAGTATGTTTGAGGAAAAGATAGAAGTATTAAGGATAACTAAGAAGTCACCACTGTTAACAATTAAATATAATCGTTCAAATAATAACTACAAGTTATTTGATATTATAAACTTATTTAATTTATTGTGAAATTGGCACTGATACTAAGAGAGCGATTCCTGAAGTGTTCTGTTCTGGCTTTGGAAGCAGAATACCACTGTATTGTTTGAAAGCAGAAGTGAGACTGTTCTAAGGAATGCTCTCTAACAAAAAACAGTTGGCCAAGTCGCATTGTATTATATTAACGGATTTTTGTGCCTTTGTTTTCCTAATAGCAATGGCCTAGATTTAATATACCTGGCTCTACCCCTGCACTAAGATACATTTGAAATATTAACAAAGTTACGATTTTTGATGCTATAAAATATTCTAAACTATTTCTTCAAAACTATTATTTTTCGATTT
>JAAEAF010000303.1:0-39132 GCA_011037195.1 Triatoma infestans
GCCTCCACCAAAAGCCACTCTGGAGAAATGTTAGCCTCTGCATATCTCTCACCTTGACGCCTCCAAACTCTCATTCTTCCATCTGGAAAATGTAGACTGAATCTCGACTCATCTGTGAATAAAACACGTCTCCAGTCTTCTGTTGTTCTCGTGAATATTGCAGTCTGGCGACTCTATGTGCTCTGGTGAGAAGAGGGGCAGTAGCGGGTATCCTGGAATCCAAGTTTGCTTCATTTAACCTTCTTCTGACTGTCCTATTTGTAGTATGGACATTACGGAGCGATCAAGTGACGTAATTGATAGCTAGTGACAAACCTGTTCCGTAAGGCATTCAGCTGAATAAATCTCTCTCATCTGTCCGGGTTAAAATTAGGGCGGCCCTTAACATACCGTCGGGAGTAGCTACCAGTCTCCCTATGGCATGCTAAAATTCTTTAGACAATGGATGTCGTAGTTTCTGAGCAATTGTTGCTTGATTTAGCCATTCCTCATGTAATGTCACCACACGTACTGCAATTTCTTCGGAATAATTACCATGAAGAGGCATGTTAAGAACTAAAAGCGAAAAAATAAAGAACTGATAAGAAAAAACTAAACAAAAATGTGTAGGAGAGAGAAATTACCAGAAACAGTGAAAATGAAGAATTGGAATTATTATTGTATTTTCAAGAGATCAGTGAATTAGTCACTTAAAAACATAAGCAAATGGGTTCAGTCTCTTATTTCTCTTTGGTTCAGAGTTCATTTACAACGATTGTATAAAAAAAAAAAAAAATTACAGTAATAGTCTGTAACTTCAAATTACATCATTTTAAAATTTTATGCAATACTTTTGTCCAGCACTTTATATGAAAATATTTAGTATTTTTTAAATATAAAATATATATTAAAAATTAATGATAAAAATATAACAGACCTTCCTAAGGCAAACTATTTAAACCATATGTCCTGATATGTACTTTCGCGTCGCCCTGTCGTCCAACAGTATTCTGTAATGTAATGTTTCTTCTCTGGTCATACTTGTATTCTTTTCCCCAATTTGAAATTTTTCACATTTGTTGGGTCTTCAGTATATTTATGTCTACGTTTGTCGTTATATACGTATGTTACCGGCAAAGTATGACATCAGGCATTCTATAGAATGCCTAGGCATTTCATACATTACCTGGTTAGGCAATACGTAGAATTTAGCCCAATTTCATACTTTGCCTAGGCATTCTATTGATATAAGCAGGCAAAGTCACCTTTCCTCTACAGCTACAGCGTTTACATCATTTTTGTGAGGTTATGTGTTCAGACTTGAAAATAACAAGCACTTTTGTGTACTCTTTCTGTAGAATTTTTAAAAATATATATGAATCTGACCAAACTTATCTTCATAAATTCTCATCATCCGTCCTTCTCTAAGCCCCATAAGCTCCCAGATAATAAGCAGTCGAGATAGATCGCAAACTTCTCTCTCTTCCCCCATCTCGCTGTCAGGCGGAATCTCGCGCGGATTGCTATAGCCTAGCGATGACAGAGTAGTGTAGACTAGCTTGGAAGCAACCGAGTGATGATATCGTCTCTCCCCGCTGCTTGAGAATCTTTTATGTAGGTTTCATAAATATACATCTCATACATACCTATGAGCGAAGGAAAAGCCAGAGAGACTACATGGATGTAATATGTTTACAATGCTGGTCAAGTTTTTAGCATTCAGCGGAATCGGAAAGGTCAGAAACTAAGGAACACAGTATTCTCTAAGGAACTAGTTTGTTTTGGGTACCCTTGGATCTTCCTCCGTGATTGCTTCCACTTAAAGGGAGTGGGCAAGATGGATGAGGGTCGAGAAGAGTAAACCATACGCGAGAGGATAAAAAAATAAGCCTGTTTAAGTGAAATTATGTTAATGGAAATGAAGTAGCAAATGTAACTTATTTTCTTATTGAAAAAACTAACAAAACTTAAATCCTCTTAATGAGCATTGATTCATATTATTTATATAAAAGAATTTATAGATCTTGAAAGCAAATATAATGTGATATCTGATTACTAATAATATCATTGCAAAAGGCCATAAATAGTAGCCTTCCTTCGGTAAAATTTAGCAACAATAACTCGGCCATAATTATATATGGCCATTAATAGTTATAGTTTTCAAGTCTTTCCATACTTTGGCTAAGACGACGTAGATATTCTATAGAATGCCTGGGCAATCTATAGAATACCTAGCCCAAGTATGAAATAAATAGGATATTTCATACTTTGCCTAAAGTAGCGAGATAGTGTATGAAATGCCTAGGCATTCTATAGAATACCTGAATTTCATACTTTGCCGGTAACATACATATTAAAATATCATATTAATTTGTGCGTAAATCTTTTCCAAATATTAAGTTCATATGGTGTTTGAGGTGTCGGAGTTGTTTAGCTTGCAGCGAATTAAATAAGAAGTTTTAGTAAACAATGTGAGCTCGTCAACTTATAATGCAAAGATGTGTACTACTTTTGCATTGTGGTAATCGATGATCTAACATTAAGAATTTGATGGACGATCGGTGAAGGCCGTTTTTATAGCTGTTACGAAGCAGAAGATCACCAAGTAGTTTACGTCTCAAGGCTATGGATCACCTGTAAATATCGTATTCCTCATTAACTTGGACATTTTAGCGTCCATAAGAGCGCAATGAAGTAGCACTATTTGACGGAGTGTTCAATGTTGCCTGAGCATTTGCAAAATGAGTGAGTGCATTATTTAAATCAATGCAAATATATGATCTTAATCTGCCATTACCACTCCATAATTTGAGTTAGATTGTAGGTCAAAATGATGTAGGGGGGATTTATTAATCCGATCGCTTATTGTTGCGAAGAACTGTTAAATTGTAACAACTTTTTGAAGTATCCGCCCACTTTCGATTCCACAGTGCCACATTCTTGACTTGAAAATAGCATTTTATGAGTGAGAGAGGTGGATGGTCATATCCATAGGCAAAGAATATCTGGAGGCTCCTTAGCTATGTTATCGTTATCTACCATCTCTTTACTAGTAAGCCCTGGATGTTTCTTGATCCAAGAAAAGCGAACTTCTCAGCCCCACATCTGGCTGAGCTTAACAATTTTTCCCCTAACCTTCATTATGAGAGGTAAATGGTTTTTTGGAAGCGTTCAAGGAATCAAAGGTGATTCTATGGTTAGTCAAGATACATATAAATATACAGGGTGTCCCATGGTATACGGATAACGACTTTTTTCTCGGAAACTAAGATAGCTAGAAAAAAACTAAAAAATACGTGTCCCGAGTTTTTTTGTTAGAAAACCAAATTTAATTTGCAAATTTGTTTTGGTGCTTCCAGAAGTGAGATACAGGCACCAACTTCATTTTTTCAAACGGGGAGGTGTGGTTTTTATTTAAGAAATAGATTCCTCTATTTTTTGTAAGAAAAATTTGCTTTGAACGGTTTTTTTTTTGTGAGCATATTTTACAAGTTATGAATGAAAACATGATTCTTATAAGAAATTTATAAATGATATTATAACGGTTTTTTGATTGAATAAGAAGAAAAGACTATTTTATTATAAATTTTACTCCACATTAATTACAGCTCTTGCTCGAACTGGCCCCCACCATTAGAGGTGTGTACACATGCTTTTTCCTGCCAATTGCACCTTACGACCAAAGAAATACATCTCTAATGGTGGAGGCCAGTTCGAGCAAGATCTGTAATTAATGTGGAGAAAAATTTATAATAAAATCGTACTTTTCTTCTTATTCAATCAAAAAACTGTTATAATATCATTTTAAAATTTCTTATAGGAAACATGTGTTCATTCATAACTTGTAAAATATCGCTCAAAGAAAAAAACTGTTCAAGTAAATTTTTCTTACAAAAAATAGAGGAATCTATTTCTTAAATAAAAATTACACCTCCCCATTTGAAAAAATGAAGTTGGTGCTTGTATCACGCTTCTGGAAACACCAAAACAAATTTGCAAATTAAATTTGGATTTCTAACAAAAAACTACGGGGGCACGTATTTTTTAGTTTTTTTTTTCTAGCTATCTTAGTTTCCGAGAATAAGTCGTTATCCATATACCTTGGGACACTCTGTATACGTATATATACACAAAGATGACGGTCAAAATCCATCAACCACAAATGGTACTTTATTGACTGTTTTTTTTTCTTTTTCATTTTTAAATTTAACGCGAATTGCGAACATATTGTCACATCAATTTTATTTGTAACTTGTTCCACGAAAAATGATTTTCGGAGATTCTGATAAGCCGCAACGTTAAGTTTCCTTTAAAAAGTGCCATTTGAGGGCAATATTGTAGTTCTAGTATATTGAGGAACAATTATTATTTATTATTTGTCTGTGGGGAGCGACCAAACCCTACACTATCCAAAGCCCCACTGGGCCCATAAAAATAAAAATCTTTCTTTATAGTAATAAGAAAACTGAAGTTTTGAATTCTATCTGATATTTGGGCATAATATTGTCTCAAGTTTAGGACTTATTTCACTTAACCTATAACGGTATGATTTCTAAATCAATTAAGACTACCAGTTCAGTGAAGAGTATTCTTTACTGTACTAAAATCTTGCATAACATTGTTCATTAGTTTAGCCAGATTTATACTATTATACAAGAGAGTAAATATAGATACGTGGATAATTTGGAAAGTTTACACTGAAATACTTCGAAGTCATTGTAATTTTGGCCGAATTATATAGTTATTTATTATTATTTTTTGCCTGTGGGGAGGGACCAAACCTTACGCTACCTAAAGCCCACTGAGCTCAAACAGCTACTTCCATCCGAACAAATCGAACAATAACTTAAAGGGAAATAGCCTAAGCTCTTCCATAGACATCCTGTTCCGACTAAAGTTCCAAAACCTAATTTCCTCACAACCCAGGCAATCTGTCATAAGATGGATGGGTGTTTTGCTTCTCTGCCTCACAGACTCTACAAAACGGATCCAGCATGAGCCCCATTATGTGGAACAATTAAATGCATTGCTAATATTCCCAGTTTGAAGAAATTCCGGGAGCCAGAAGTGCAAATTTACTATTCACTAACTTTCAGAGTATTTCAACATACAGTTGCAATGATTTTTCTTCAAAGTGGCAAAAACTAAACTTACATTTTATAAACCAATCACATTTATTTGAAACATTTTACTGGAAAAATTCATTTTAAGATTCTTCTAGAGGATGTGTGACCTTAGACTTTAAACTGTTATTTCAAGTTTTGTTGGAGATTGATGGAAGTAATGCGTCTTGGTCTACAGTGTTAGTCATATTCCACTAGATCCTATGGTCCTCAGGAACAACAACAACTCAAATGTACAGATTTTCCATCCCATTTATTTATGTGCAACTAGCTAACCCGGCCACGCTTCGCTGTGGCTCAGTCTGATTTTTAGGAAAGTAAACAGAAGTATACAGTTAAACATGATTCAGCAAGAAAACACATCATTCAATTTAACCCTTCTTTGCGTTGCTGTGAACTGAAAGGAAAGAAAGAAAAAATGTTTTTAACTGAAAGTCTTTTTTTATTGTAAAGCTAGTGAATGGACTACATTTTTTTGTTTGTCCGTTTTCTGCATAAACATAAAGATCAGATGGTTTACCGACTCTGGAGCATGCGACATATAATTGCCCATGAGAGAAGCATTGGTTTTCTAAATTCAAACCGCCACATTGCAAAGTTTGTCCTTGCGCTGTTTGATACTCATAGCGAACGCAAGGCGTATTAGAAATTGAAGTCGTTTGTACTCGAACGGCATATCTGTCGGAATGAGTGGTATTCGTGGAAGTAGTATGTCTTCACCTTTATGAGGTCCAATGAGAAATTGTTGCTTCAATTAGATTATTCATCAATTTTTTTAACTATTAATCGTGTTCCATTGCATAACTTTGGCTGATTGATGTTTCGGAGTAATATAATTGGCATTCCAATTTTCAAATTTAGAATGTGAGGCGGTAATCAGGGAACATCGAGTGGATTAAGAAATCCCGTTGGAAAATTTACTACTTCACTTTGATCCCTTACGGAGTCAACGGATTTGTATTTCACTGTTTCACCTGCGATTCTGTCAAGAATGATGTTGTTCATAACGAGTACGTCGACATTTTTAGCCGCTAGAATGGCTCTTCCGCTTAACCAAGCGTGATTTTGATAATTTGTTTCGATGCTTTGGAATACCTTGTCTACTAATTCTTCTTTTGAATGTACAATCAACGTAGCAGCAATACCTGAAAGAGCAAATGCTAACGCAAAATGGCCGTTTGAACGGATTTTAGCTCGGAATTTCCCGTTTCCGTGAGAACTTCGGAATAGAGGTACTTATAAGTAGTTGAAAAAGAGGTTCAGAGAGCGCACCACCATCGCAACGTGTCTGAGTTTGTCTGTTTCTGCCAACCTCGCGAAACCCTCGGAATTTCCGAGTTGTAAAGTGGGAACTTCGGAGTAAAATGTATATATAACCACTCTTATATAGAAATGCAACGTTGTGTAAACATTTCAAGTCAATCCATCAACTGCTTTTCGAGTTTTGCGGCCACAAACATACGGATGCTGATTTTTTTTATATATATAGATTATCAAAAAAAATTTGGTAAATCAATTTCAGTTTCGGAGTATGTTATTAATTTAATTGTAATTATCCTAATAAAAGAAAATAATGAGTGTTTCACTCAACTTTTTTTTTCAGCATTATTGTTTTGCAATAATTTTTAAAAATAAAAGATTTCTAAGAGAAAACTGAAGTTAAAGAATGCAATACTGGATTAACAACGTTAACGATAAGAGCCACTAATTAGTAGTACTTTTTATAGGATTATTTTTAATTTATTATTAAATTGAATTGGATAGAATTAAATTGAAAACAGAATAGAATTATTTTCCAGGACAAACTGGAACAACATATACAGCATGAATTTCCTCCTACAAAATCATAACAAAATTTGCATCGTAAAACAATATGTGATTTCTATTTGAATTCACAATATTAATAACGTCAGCCATTTTCTCTTTTAGATCCAAGACGAACATTTTCTTTAATAATAACTTTAATAAAATTCCAAACTTTCTTCTTTAATTCTTAATTTTCATTTTTTTTTTTTTTTTAACATTTCTTAAGTTACATGGTTTTAAGAGATTGCCTTGCAATCGATTAAATCTCGAATTCTTTTATAAAACTTTTTTAACATTGAAAATTCCATTATTTCAAATTTTAAAATAAACTACCGCTAAAACTCAGCCTTTTGTAAGACAAAATTAACAATAATAAATAATAAGATCAATTCTGCAAGCTCTATATTCAATTATGAAAACATAATTTAATGTAGTACTTTTTAAAAGACACACAAATAAAGTAATGATTTAATATTACATTCCGTTAATTATACATAATTATGTGCAATACTAAATTTCTTCCCCTCTTATTTGAGAAGGTTTGTTTGCCATATTTTACTGACCACTTTGTTTTGGGAAATGTAATCTTAGTGTTTGGATGAATGTGTTTATAAGGATGCATGTTTTTGTTTTATATAATAATGAATGTATTTATAAGGATGAATGTACTTATTAGGATAAATGTAAATATTATACAATCAGAGTTAAGAAAATAATGTATTTATGACTGTGCTAATGATTTAGCAAAAATAAAAGTGTAGAGTAGGTTTAAATTGAAATAAAAAGGTTAAGATACTATCTATTTTGTTAGTTGTTTTTTTTTTGTTGTTTATTTTTAATAGACTTCATTCGTTCCAATAATATAGACAGGGTTTTATTAAAAGATAAAGTGTCTATTTAATACAGTTCAGGTGCAAAAGACTATTAATGTTGTGCACCTTTCAAAATATAATAAAAATAAATAAACTTTTTGGGAAGTGTAAGACAAGCTCACTAAGTTTTTTTTTTGTTTTTTTTTTTTAATTTAAGGCGTCTCAACATCTGAGGTCATTTGCGCCCGGAGCCTTCTCAGTGCACTGCCGGCCTCCGGACAGTGTTCTCCCGTTACAGTCATCACTGTCCATCACCGGACAGTGAGCTGTAGGGGCTCCCAGGAAGAGAAAATCTAAGGGTAACACGGCTGGATTCGAACCCGTGATCTCCCCGTTACTAGTCCAGCGCGCTACCACTGAACTAATCCCTTCCCTGCAGCTCACTAAGTTCAAGTACCTAAGAGCGTATCAGAGCGAAGATGAATTGGCTAGACTTAGAGATTAAGGAAAGAGTAAGTACCGTGGGCAAGATGTTTGGCACGGTCATGAAGGGTTTCCTCAGTAACAAACAGAGAGGTAACCAAGAAAATGAAACTTTCAGTGTTTCGGTCGACATTTCTACCCATATTTTCTCATCTGAATCCTGGACACAAAAGTCAGATAGAGGCAAATGAGATCAGGTATTTAAGAAAGATAAAGAGGAAGATCAGAAGAGGGGTTCGCAAAGCCACAATAAGAGGCAGTTTGAAGATACAAACAACAGATGAGAAAATAGAAGAAAATTGGCTCGGAGTTGTTCGGGCATATTCTAGCATGGACTACCGGCAGAACGGCAAGGTGACATACGACACCCAGGAGAGAGGTAGATCTTAATACAAATTGGAAAAGAAGATGAAGGAGGCGTACAAAAAAGAGGAATTGTAAAGAGTGATAAGAGAGCAAGAGACAAAGATAAATGGAAGAAAATATATAAGGGGAAAGGAGACTCAAACCGCAAAGGCGACAGTAGACGAGACGCATGATTATTTATGTCTGTATTATTATATAGATTAATTAATGAGTACCGCCAAATTAATATCTACTTCTTATTTTCTAAAAGCTGAATAGCCAGGATTAAACTTTCTCACCAAACAATCTACTATGTATTTGCCAGAATTTTCCACAATTAGGGGAAGGTGGGGCTTGTAGTTACAGGGGCATGTTATTACAGTGCAATTTATAAAAAAATCGGCTGAGAAAAGCACTTCCTAAGTGGTCAAAGTTGAGAGATATGCGAGTAATATTTGTTGTAACTAGCTCCCGCTAAGATTCTGTTGCATATGGCGGCATTGTGTGACTTTCCTCGAAATATCATAGAGAAAGCTACATTTTATTATTGAAACCGAAAGCTCTGATCTGAAAACTATTAAAGGTAAGGCTTTAATACCTATGCTGTTAATTCACACATCCTTAACAATAATTTCAATCCAATATGGTTGCGCTAGTATTCTTTGACCTATGTGTTTTTCGGATTAATTAGAAATAGCGTCAGTGGGGTTAGTTGTTACTCTTGGTTGGAGCATGTTGTTACAGTGTAACAAACTTGCCCCACTGCATATCTTAAATCAAATCACGGCCGATCTTAAAAGAAATGAAACGGTAAAACAAGAAAAACGAGAAAGTTGGCAATTCTAACAAAAAGAAAATCTGTGTCTCCAAAGCTGTTGTAATGTGATAACAAAAGGAAAAGATATAATTTTTAAATTATAAAAATTATAACTAGTGGTGCCAGCCAGCCGCTATCATTCAGGTCAAGAGCCGCGGCAAACAAACAAAACCCTTTCAAACAAGAATCAGTACACGGTCACAGGAATACCGCCAAAGACACCGCTAGAACCCTTTTAACAAGGGTCATTATACGGTCAGTGTACAGAAGCCACCTGGCTGATATACGAGGGTCAACAAACACTCAAAAGACCACCTGGCTACAGTCTTTTGATAACCGCCACCATCTGTCGCCACACTGGTCACCGACCTATTCAAGACCTAGAGTCAACACACGGCAAGAGATGTTTTAGTGTGACTCGTAATTACACACCTGTCAATGTGTGAGTAATGCCAATATAAACGTCTCTCCACCGGAGGAGGGGATCAGTATCAGATCAGTATTTTATCAGCGTTTCATCGGGATTCTACCAGTCATATACGACATCAGTCTACACGTCAGTTCATACTTCGCGAGCGCGTCCCTATCTAAGGTTTTAAACATATATTTATTCATCAATCATTATAGTTGTGCATCTTAGTTACCATTTAAATCATTTTAAATTAATTGTAGTTTTATCTTTTTCAAAAGTTTAATTTATTGTTAAAATATAGTCTATTTTTGTAAATTAGTAGTTCATATTTCGAGTAACAACTCTCTAAAAATCTCTAACTAACTCCCAACCATTCGTCGCATCATAACCCTCTTCAAGACATCTGATTCCAATACACTGTGGACAAAAATCAAAAAAATAGTTTGCCATCATCAAGTTCCAGCGAAGAAGATGAGGACTGGCTATGCCTGAAATGTCTAAAACCATGGTCTCAGTCAAAAGGTGGAGAAAATTGGGTTGAATGCATACAGTACAAAAGATGGGCCCATTCAAAATGTGTTAAAAATTACCCTAAATATATTTGGCACAATTGCAAACTCGGACTTAGAGCTGGGTAGTGACAGTGAATAGAAAGAGAATGAATGTTCAAGCATTTAAGTTTTGTAATAATCCATGCTTAGATCATAATCAAGCTGCTATTATTGTTAAAATAAAGATCTGATAATTTGTTTATTGGAACATATTTCAGTTTTATTTCCTTAAAATAAACACCCAAACATGTATTTTATACATTATAACAACTTACCCTCCGCATATAACAAGAAGCCCCACCGAAGGGCACATTGTTATAGTATGCACATTTTAATAGTATTTGAATTTTTCTAAATGTTACTTAATTTTGAAAAAACTCAAAAAAATATATAATTAGTAGAAATAAATGAGGCAATAAATTAATCAATTTTCAGCAATTTTGAGGGTAACATACAGCAGTTAAAAAAATGTTAAATGAAATGTGTAACAACAAGCCCCACCTTCCCCTATGTATTTTATCCATTTGAAACGTAAGCTAAAAATCACAATTGATGGAAAAAATGTCAGGACCCTATTTAAAAACGTTAAAACTTATTTCAATTCTTATTAAATTACGATTTACAAAGAAGTAAATAAATGAAAATCAATATTAAATGTGCCAAAAAAATAATTAATGATTACATAATATTTAAATTAGAATATAAATAAAAATAATAATAATTAAAATAGATGTTCTCTTTTGTATTCCATAATGGTAGTGTGTGAACATGGCATATATACATGGCAAGCTGAGTTTTTAAATAAATAAACTACCCTTCTGTGAGGGTCTTCATTTTTAACAACATATGTCGTTCATATTTGTACATGCCTTGTTCTGTGCACAATTAAACTGGAATAAAGGGGGGAAAGCAATTAAAATTAGAGTGAAGAGAAAATAGAATCATAACAAAACTGGGCACTAATTTTTAGGGTCTTTATCTTTAAAAACCTTTTGATCAGGTATGTACGAGTATGTATGTGTATGCCTTACTTATATAACCTTGTACAATCAACAAATAAGTTATTTTCTCTTGTTTTTAGCTATTATTAACTAATTAATAATCTTACTGTTATTATTATTTTTAATGTTATTGTTTAATCCTTTATTTGAAATTATAATGGAGTTGTTGAGGAGTGAAATTTGGTTTGATTAATTCAACGAGATATGAAGACACTGTTATAATATAGCTATAAGTTCACACAAACTGCACTGGACTAGTAATGATTTTATAGAATAAAGGGTGAGAGTAGAGATATGACACGATGCGATGTATATGGTTGAATCTGATAGATTAGATATATGTATAGATTCTCACTGGCTTATATACAGGTTCTCCCATTCTAGCCTGCTAAAGTCAGAGAGTACCAGAGAAGGCCTGTTTTCTCTCGGTCGGGATTGTGTGCATCTCTCTTGCCGTTACAAAGTCTATTTGCTTATTTAATGGAGCAATTAGTTTCGTATGAATAAAAATTTTATAAATTTCTTAATTTTTGCGTTATCAACAACACTTTCTAATTATCTACTTAAAAATGTCCCTATTTTGTTGTTCGTTCACAAAAAAATCCCTCTTCATTTAGAAAGAATAATTTTCTTTGTTTACATTGTTTTTTTCTCTCATGTATTTGTAATTTACATCTGTATATAAATACAACAGTAAATGTGTGAAAAGATACAAATCACCAGAGTCACTTGGTGGAGAACTCACCCAGCGATGAGACTCCATGAAAAAAAAAAAACATATGGCTTTACTTAGTTGATAACTTAAGTTATTCATTAGATAGTCTCGAGGCCAGCGGCGTTTCAATCGTCTGGGAGGATTATCTGGAAGGGTAGAGGAACTTAGTTAGCATACTAGAGGATTAGGGTGAGCAGAGAAGGACAGATGGAACTTTTTGTATTTGGTTTTAGCAACTTCGGTTATGAAAGGAATATTGAGGTCTTGATTTAGGGTGAGATTTGATACATACAAAGAGGGCATTGACAATTTTTCTGAGGATTTTGGATTGGAATGACTGGATTCGGCGGGAAATTGGAATTTTTGGTTGAACCCCATAGTTTAATAGTGTATGTCCACATAGGTTTGAGTAATACCAGGGTGTAAATTAGTCTTTTATATTGTAGGGATAGTTTAGAGCGTCTGCCGAGTAGTAGTGATAATAGTTTTAAATTGTCTGTTGAGGTCTTGTCTTTTTAGTCGTGTATGGGGGTTCCAGGTGAGTGGTTTGTCAATGTATAATCCTAAGTAGCGTACATGGTCAACAGTTGGAAGAGAAATACCATTAAAATATAGAGGGGGCAATGTAGTCCGTCTTAATGTAAAAGTAGTGTACAGGCATTTTGTTTCGTTAATTTTTATTCGCCATTTTTTGCACGAGGTTTCCAGTGAGCTCAAATGGCTTTGAAGATTTCTAAAAGCAATTACGGGGTCGTTATGCGGGGAGAGGATTGGCAGCGTCATCACTGCAAAAGTAGAGAGCAGTGTATGAGGGGAAGTGGGGATGTCAGCAATGTATTTAGTGTAGAGAAGAGGACCAAGAATGCTCCCTTGAGGGACGCCAGCTTGGTGAAATATATAGGTGAAATGGCCGAACCATGGTTGACCCAGAAATGTTGCCCAGACAAATAGGAATTTAAGATTAGAAAATAGGTACTCGGTAGGACGCCCTTGAACTTCCACAGCAAACCCGAATACCAAACTTGGTCAAACGGTTTACATATTTAATATCTTTTGACGTAATATGACGTAATATCTTTTGACATATGTAATAACATTTGGGTGTTATTAAATAAATAAATTTTGAAAATTATCTTAAATTTTCCTAAAGTTTATTTAGTATTGATTATATAATAAATATAAAATTACGCTTGTATGAGGAGTGTTTCTTAAAACGTCTAGGAATTTTGCTTTAAACTTGTGAAATTTTATTCATTTTCGTCAAATATTATAATGAAATCTTGAAAATTATAATAAATGAAAATTGCTATAATAAATTTCTTTAAACTTCGTATATTATCTACAAAAAAAAATTGTATTCGTATATTATAAACCAAAATAAACAGAATGACATATTTTTTTTTTTTTGTTTAAATGGTAACCAATAAATTTGCTGAGTTCCTGTAATTTAATTTTTCCTAAAGTACTAAATTTAATCATTCAAATAAAGAAATAAAGATAATTAAATAAATTACAAAAAGAAATAATCTATAAACTTTTATTTAAATCATTTTCCCAGGGAAATTATAATTTTTTTGGTTTTTTTTTTTTGAGAGAGAGTTCTGGGGGAATATTAGCTTTAAGCTTTTTCTCTAAAGCTGCTACATCAGTACAATGTATAGTTCTACCATCTGTATAATATTGATGTTTATTGAAAATAGGTTATCTGGATGTGCAGCTTTGCAAAATAGGCTTGTGTTTTTTTTTTTGTTATTTTTTGGAATTTAATCGAAAACGGCTAAAATGATTCTGTTTAATCTTGAAATGATACTCACGGCACAGATATAAATCTAACATTTTCCAGGAAGTATTCATTGTACCGTGTTTTGTGCATTGTATGGCATTACATATCAAGTGTAAATTTTAGTTTGGCCCTTTCTTTTGGATTAAAATATACACTCATAACATCATACTGTTTCTACCTGCCGAAGTTACTAGTTAACATTTAGGATGATATATATGTACTATTTATCTTAACTTAACATCAAGCTGTGAATTTAATTTCTAAAGCAACTACTAATAAATAAGTGTACGTCATTTAATTTATTAATATCCATGAAATGTGAATTGGTGAGATGTGTAGTTGTGATGTGTAGTGGCGTGTGGCGTGACCGTTGTTGAAAAAGGGGTTTGTGAGTGTGTATGTTGACAGAAGAGAGAGAAGTATTAAGAAATAAGTAAGAAGTCACTACTAGATTAAAATAAATATATATTGAATATGTGGATGGATCCGCAATGCTGGATAACATCTGGTATTTTAACCACGTCGTAGCATGCATATTTATTTCCTTCCTGAAAAACCGGTTTCGGACTTTCATCCATCGTCAGTGTAAATTCACCAAGTTTGTATACAGAGTTCAATTCAAACGTAATGTTTCTGTTGCACTCACATTTGTTGGTTTTATATAAGTATGCGGGGAGGTTATAATGTTATGTTACTATGTGTGTGGGTGTGATTAATGACAAAATTGAATTATTATAAATTATGATTAGACATTAAAAAATCTGGTGTGAAACACTCACACAACTTTCTCTTACTTCAGTTCTCCAAATTATAATTGACAGCTTTTATAGTTTGTGTATCAAATTTAATGAAATTCGTCGAAAACTGAAAAAACTGCTCAGTAAAAGCGCACTTCCGGTTTACTAATTTTCTTGAAACTCGGAATTTTGGCAACCCATTTATTTCTAACTAATTATGTTTGGATGATAGAATTGTATAATTATCTAGGATAGCACTTTGATGAAAATCTAACCCCACCCCACCCCTAAAAGTGCCCTTAAAAGAACTTTCCCAGAGAAATATTTTAGATAAAAGTTGTAGATCTTTGCATGTTTAGTTTATATACGAAGTTTCAAAAAAATTGTCGGAGCCATTTTCAGAAAATTGCGAAAAGTGAATAAATCATTTAGTAAGTGGTAAATTAAACGCACTTCCGGTTATCCGATTTTTTGAAACTCGGAATTTCAACAACAACATATTAATTCTAATTAACATTATTTAGATGACAGAATTGTCTAATAAACTGAAATAGCACTTAGATGGAAACCTAACCCCACCCCTCCCCTAAAAGTGCCCTTCAATGCATTTTTCCGGAGAAATGTTTCAATAAAAGTTGTAGTTCTTTGTATGTGTGGTTGATGTTTGAAAGTTTAAAGAAAATCGTCGGAGCCATTTTTGAGAAAATTGCAAAAAAGTAAAAAAAACTAACTACTAAAGTGGTACTTCCGGTTGAGGAATTTTGACAGATAATGTACTGTCAGATCCCATAGTGATACCTAAACGGAATATCAAGTTTCAACTTTCTACGGTTTTTCGTTTTTGAGCTATGCTGTTCACATAACACACATAGACACACGCACACACACAGACCATTTGCTAAAAACCACATTTTTGGACTCAGGGGAGCGCAAAACGGATATTTCCGGTGAAAACTCGATATCGAAAATTTGACACGATTACAATACTTCCTCTTACTAGGAGTAAGAGAAAGTAAAAATAGTGTATAATAGATTTTGTATTCTGTTTTGCAGAATATCCATAACTAAATTTTAATAGTGTTGTTAAATATACTCAAAGTTTTATCAAGTTATTTTTATTAGGGAGGGGGCGATAAGTTATTTCAGGAGTATACTGTACTAATAAGAATAGATAAAGTTTGAGAAAGGCGATGTAAAGTTTATGGACAGTCAAACGGCTTGTACAAGTAATAAATAAATGTGAAATACAAGCAGAGTTAATGCAAGAAATATGTGAGTAAGTTGATATGTATTATCTCTGACATATTATCTCTAAAGAAATTTTAAATACTTTTCAATATCACAAAAATATGCTTATAAATATATAGAAACTTGTGAAACACTTATAACTGGCCTTGAATTGATAGAGCGACTTCTGACAGAAATGTTACTGGTTAAAATGCTGTAAGACTGCATGGTGAAAGAATGCTCTTCTTGATAGTTAAAATCCTATCCTTTATGTATGATTGCTAGAAGGGGTAAAAGACAATGAGGAGCTAAGTTCTCGAACCTCTGTTCTAACGGTTGTCTTGTACCTGGGTTTTACCCTTTTGCCAGCCAATGTATAAATGTAGGTATCTTTCTCCTTTTAAAACTGAATTTACTGAAAATATAAAATCTATTTCAATTTGTTTCTTCCATTACATCTATATACAAATCAGTCCCACTAATAGACCCAGTTAATGGAGGATTCTAAATTTCTTTATCACTAAGGTTAAACTTTATAAATCTAGATTTCACTGGAAATACAGTTTGCAGGTTCCTTGATGAAAAATTTTGTCAGATTCACTGAAAAAATTGTTTTCAGCGAATGATCTGAGAGAAAGAGAGCGTGGTAGAAGAGAGTTTGAGCACAATGTCTCAAAAACGAGAAATCTTTCGGAAAGTTTAAACATGAGATATTCTATTAAACTCACATCCGCATCTGACGCAAAGGTTTCGATTAAAATCCGTTGACGGTCAAAATCTATCTTTCCTCTCTGTGTCTTATTGATTAATTTTAGTAGGTATCTGGAAGAATTGCAACGTTAAACTTTTCCTCTAAATTGCCACACAGTATGATGATTCGACCGCTTTTATACTTTTTTATTTTTATTTTACTGTATTTACATATAAACAATGAGTAAATAAAATGAAATAAATGAAACTGTAGGCTTTGAGAAGGTAGGAGGAGAGAAACTACCCAGCGGTAGCACCCTCTACGGGATACCAGTAGCGCTGATCAGTCCCGAAGGAAATCACGAGGCCATTGGCGATTCAAACGGCGAGGTGGATTACCAAGGATGTTAGTGGAGGCTAAAGATTGTACAAAGGGATTAGAGCAAAGGGTGGTATGGAGTTACTCCAGTGGTATGGAGTTTTTGAAATTTTGTCTTGGCCAGTTGTTGAGGGATGTTGAGATCATTATAGAGCGTAAGGTTTGTGACTTAAAAAGAAGCATCAACTATCTGTCGAAGTAGCTTAGATTGGAATGTTTGGATGGTTGATATAGAAATTGGTTTGATTATAGAAATATGTATATATATATATCAGTCTTTTGAGTTCTGTAGGTAATTTGGATCGTAAAGAAGTTTGGCCCTTTCAATCAGTGCTGGTCTTTTAAGTTTTGTGTACGGGTTCCACGTGAGTCTTTTGTCAATGAAGAGCCCAAGGTAACGCACCAGATTTGTTTCAGGGAAAGGATTGTGATTGAAGAAGACTGGAGGACAGGAACCATGCCGGAGAGTAAATGTGGCATGTTGGCATTTTTGTGGGATCATTTTAATTCGCCACTTTTTTGCCCATAGTTCTATAATTTGTAAGTGGGTCTGTAACTTGTGTGAAGCTGATGTGATGTCTGCACTTGTAGCGAGTATGGCTGTGTCGTCTGCATATGTACAAAGTAGTGTGGATGGATTTGTAGGTATGTCTGATGAGAACGTGACCTCATGATTTATACTATTAAGATATAATAAAGGCATTGTTAATTTGAAATTTGAAGCAAAGGATTAATCGGAGGTGCATTTACAACTTTCTAAAATTGTTTAAATTTGTCTCGAAAATTGCTGAATTGATTTTCTTTAATCTTGAAATTGTACAAATATTAAACTCCACTATTTAACTTTTACCTTAAAAATATTTTTAGATAAGGGTTCTGCAGAAACTGTGATTTTTTTTTTTAGATTTCAAATGTTATTAGTATTTGATTTAGGCGTTGTCTTCTGGATTACAATGTAATCACATTCAAGAACTAACTGCCATTATTATTGTGTAATCCAATGTACGTATATACTCTCATCATCATCATCATATTTATGTTAAAGCAACTAAAAATATATTTTTTTCTACCTTTTTTCATTTCTGAAGTGGTGATACTGTAGTGGATTTCTGAAGTGGTGATATAAACTTACATAAATTCACTTTTAAAAGGAGAAAGGCAAGTTGGCTGGCAAAAGGGTTCAAATCCAGGTAAAAGACAACCACTAGAAGAGAGGTCGGAGAACTTAGTCAGCTTTGTCTTTTAGCCCTTCTAGCAATCATTCATAGAGGGCGGGATTTTAACTATCAAGAAGAGCATTCTTTCACAAGTTGTCTTATAGCATTTTAACCAGTAATATTTGTCTCAAAAGACGCTTTCTTAACTTTAGTGCTAGTTATAAGTGTGAACTCGTAAGTGAGTTTAATTCAATCTAGTTAAATAATTGTAGCAGCAATCAAAGAGAAGCTCAGCAACCAAAGAGAGTAAAGAGAAGAGAAACGAACCAAACCACTCTCTCGGACTGGAGTGGGAGAACTCGGGAGAAGCGACGGACAGTCCATGACGACAGTTCAAGACAGTTCAATACAGCCAATAACTACGTGTCATTACCCATTTCCCATTCTACCATACAGTATCATAAAAAGTGTAAAGTCCAGGCAGTCTGCATTATTATACATAGTTAACTAGTTTAACCAGGTCTCATTTCATCAGCCAGACCTAAATTCTCTCCACCTAACAAATCCATTATATAATTGATTCCATATATTTATAAGTTAATTCAATATTCACAAATAATAACTATTTGTAAAGTTACTAAATAATATATAGTTAAATTATTTATTTTAATCTAGTAGTGAACTGTTACATATTTCTTAATACTTCTCTCTTCTCTAAAACATACATACACACAAGCCCCTTACAAAACCGCTCATACTACACACTACACACATCACACTACAAACATCACACCAAACACATTTCAATACTATGCCTTCTGCGCTAATAATAGGTAATTTGGTTGTTAATAAATTGCTATCTTTGTGTAATTCCACTAATTTAAATTTGTAGATTTTTGCATCGGCGAGGGGGGACCTTTTCTCTTCTACACTTTAAATCCATATTATCCAATCCATTTTACATATAGGGAGCTTTATTTTTCTATCAACTCTTCTCTCTACTATATGAACAATAATATAATGAACAGAGTTAATAAACTTGGCCTGATCATATGGGATTTGTCCTTTATGAGTGCAGGGATTAAGAGATATAAATAAAAGAAGCTTTTTTGAAGATGATTTCTATTAGTAAGCTCTACAAAAAGGAAGCAATTGTGAAAAAGATCCTTATTCTTTCTTTAGTAGTTAAAAGCTCAAAGAATAAATGTTTCTTGACAATCATTTAAAAGGAAACCTTTAAGAATTAACTCTTAAACTTCCTTCCTTTACATCCATTAAAAATATAAGCTTCTCCTTTTTTATTTCTTTATGAAGATGAACACAACTTGGTAGAAGAAATAGTTGGTTGGAAAAACCACCGAAGAAGCTCTAATATACATAATGTCAGTGCTTCAGTTCCTTACATTCTCCAACCTCTATTGCCGCCGACGTCTATAGTAGAAAAAGGAAGAGAAAGGGAAGGTGAAAAAAAAAATAAATAAGAGAATGTCTCTTACTTGTAAGAGCAGCGAGCACTTTCATCACACAACAGTAAATTCATCTCACACACACACAATATAGAAGGAAAAAACCACTCTCCCGTCTTATAACAATTTGTAACTCGTTGAAAGCACGTCGTCAACTTTTCTTCTTTTTTTTTCCTTTTCTTTTTAATACAAAAAAAGAAAGAGAGAGAGTATGGGGAATGTAGAGATTTGAGCGAGGGTGACGAGTAGAGGATACTAGGTAATTAGCAGAGTAAAACCTTAGCCGAGTGTGGGGGCCCAGAGACCTCTCTACTTGCTTGTCTGGTGAAGATTTATCTACAATCCTGTTTACTTTAGTTCCGCCCTTTTGTGTTACATCATGTTTCCAAGCATACGAACACTTCTTTTTTTCTTTGTTTATCTACCCTTTAATTATATTTCAGGGTAGGAAAAAAAATTTATTTAATTTTTTATAAATTAAAAACAAAAGAAGAAAAAAACTAAAGAAACATTAGGTTTGCAAAACACTATATGGGATTTTTACCCTTGGGAAATTTAACTAGATTTATTAGACTCGCGATCATCTCTATTTAGTATGAAGTACGAATTTGAAGTAAAGTTGAGATGAAAAGTCTGTCTGATTAAAATAGCCAGGTACTAATGAAAGAAAAATTCTGATGTAATACCGTTCAAACGATTTTCTCTCACTTCTATAAAATGTCAAATTTTCTTTACATTATAAATTTTACACATTTGTCCTAACATTAACCAAAAAGATGCTGGAACACAAAGTATCTACTCAAAACTGTATTTTTTTTTTAATTTATTTGAAAATTTACAACTGCTGGTACGCTTGCGTAACCAGCAAGAAGTAAATGAGATGGCTTACAATCACGGGAATCAGTGGTGACCCTTCACATTATTTCGCTGTGCACTTATAAGAGATCACGAGGCCACTGCCGCCTCAGTCGTCGAGGAGGGTTATCTAGGATGGCTGGTGAGGAAAGTTGGTGAATTAATGGATTGTGATGATGTGCGAGACGGGTGTGAAATTTGCGGTATCATATTTGGACCAGGTCACTTATAAATGGAATCTGGAGATCGGAATGTATTGTCAGGTTAGAAACGTAAAATGGAGCATTGGTTATACAACGGAGTATTTTGGATTGTAGGGTTTGGAGGCGGTGGATGTTGGAACGCTTGGTTGAGCCCCATAACTCGAGTCCGTAAGTCCAAATTGGTTTTAATAGGAGATTGTAGATAAGTAATTTGTTGTTTAAAGTTAGTTTTGAGCGTCTGTCTAGTAGTCGCTTGAGTAGGCTGTAACGTTTTTTTTACTTCGTTTCGTTTCAGTCTTGTATGTGGGTTCCATGTCAGGCGTTTGTCTATATAGAGTCCTAGATATTTAATTGTATCAACGCATGGTAATAAGATGTGGTTCATATGAACTGGAAGACAAATGGCACGTCTTAGAGTGAACGTTATATTTTTGCTTTTTTTGGACGTTAACCTTCATTCTCCATCTGCAAAACTAAAATAAATAATAAAGTTTTAAAAGGAGAAAAGGATTTTGGCTGGAAAAAAGATAAAAATCCATGTTCAAGACACCGTTACAAGAGAGGTCAGGAAACTCAGTCAGCATTGTCTTTTACCCCTTTTAATAGGGCATGAACTACCAGAGAAGCTTTCTTTCACCAGTCGTAAGTTCGACATTCATTCTACATACATAGAGACTGTACATCAGTGCCAATTATAAGTGTTAAACATTTCAGTTTAAATCAATCTAGCTAAATATTTGTTTCTGTATATTTTTTAAGTTAATTCCTTATCCACAATTAACAAATAATTAATATTTGTAAAGTTACAAAATTAATATATAGTTAAATTATTTATTTAAAACTGTGGTTCTTATTCTCTATTTCTTAATACTTCTCTATCTCTATTTTAAACTTATTCACACAAAAGCCACTTTTCAATAACGCTCGCTACACTACTAAAACATACAACAATACATCACATCACACCAATGATAAATTTTCCTTGTTCAATTTCAATGTTTCAAATAAAAGGTATTTATATCCATTGATGAAGTTTAAAGAAAATTGTTGGAGTTATTTATGTGAAAAAATCACTGAAAACCAGAAAAGAAATCATTCAGAACAGTAGTACTTGCGATTATCGATTTTTACCTTCGCCTCAGACGTAATGGTGGTGCCTAAACGGAATATGAAGATCGTGCTTTTCCAGCACTTGATATTTTGTTCAAACATACACACAGATCATTCGGTTAAAAACATTTTGACTTTCTCTTACTCCCAACAAAAAGGAAGTACAGCGATGATCGTGTCAAATTTTCTTTATCGAGATTTCACCGGAAATATATGTTTTGAGGTCAACGGTATAATATGTATGTCAAACCTTTAATAAAAGAAATTTAAAGTCACAAATTCTGATATATCTAAATTTTTGTTTTAAATTTTTTAAACAATGTTACAAATAAAAGTAATAGGTTTATTTATATCTTAAAAGTTAGCATTCCGAATTTAAAGGAAATCGTTATAGTCATTTTCGAGTTTAATACCAAAAAACTTTTGAAACTATTCCGGAAGTTATCTTTTGCGCTTATCCGATTTTCACTTCAAATTTGGAATTCTAGCAACACTTCTAATATATTTATAATATTATTGAATATCATTGCGGATATGGATGGGTCCGCAATGCTAGATAACATCTGGTATTTTATACGTCATAGCGTGCATATTTATAGTTTTCCTGGCTGTTTTGGATTTTCATTCATTGTCACAGCAAATTCACCAAGTTCGTGTAAAAAAGTTCACTTCAATTTAATGTCTATGTTACACTCACACTTGTTGGTTGTATATATGTGGAGAGATTATAAGGTTATGTTAAGGTTACATAACCTTATAACCTCCCCACATGTATACAACCAATAAACCAGCAAGTGTGATTGTAACAGAAACATTACGTTGAAATGAACTTTCTACACGAACTTGGTGAATTTGCTCTGACGATGGATGAAAATCCGAAACGGTCAGAAACCAAATGAACATATGCATGTTACGATGGACAAAATACCAGATATATAATACTAGCTAACCCGACCACGCTTCGCTGGGGCTAAGTCTGATTTTTAGGCTTAACCATGCGTGATTTTGATAATTTGTTTCGATGCTTTGGAATACCCTGTCTAACAATTCTTCTTTTGAATGGACAATGTTGCAGAAATTAGATGGGAAGATGATTTTTCCCGTTTCCGGATTTGTAGGAGTAGTGGGGGTTACCGAGTTCGAGTAATTTTCTTGAAAATATGGCAGCTGTTGGATCGTTGTGAAGTTGAACTCTCATATTAGTTGTTAAATGAATTTTTTTTTACTGTGCTCCAAAGAGTTGAATATTTCAAGCAGGCATGCAATTCATCAGCTGTTGTTGAGCGATGTATCACTTGGAAGCGTTTGCCTGAAGTCACCGGCTATTAACACCAATGCTTCATCAAATGGAACCTGATTATTCCGCAAGTCTTTCATTGTATGGTCTAATGTTTCCAAAGACTAATTGTATTGTGTAAGCTATTGTACACTCATCCCATACAATAATTTTGCACGCCCGAATAACCTTTCCCATTCCTGATGTTTTAGAAATGTTACATGTTGGGTTTTCTGTGAAATGCATGTTTAAGTCATGACAGTTTAAGAGCTGAATGCGCTGTTCTACCTCCTTCCATCAACGTAGCAGCAATACCTGAAGAAGCAAGTGCTAACGCAATATTGCCGTTTAGCTCGGAATTTCCCGTTACTTGAAATTAATTGTAATATAAATTTTTTAAGATTCAGTTTTCAAATCAGACTCAGTTTAGGTCAAAGAGCAATTATTTTTATGCAAGGTACGAAATATCAATTAGATAGCAATGATATGTGTAGAGCTTGCAATTCTGTGCATGAAAGTTTGTTTCATTTTTATTTAGAATTTAAATATTATGACATTTTTATTTATGAATGTAATATATTTAGATATAAATATATTACTCAATATTGTAATAGCATCCATCCACAGCAGAGAGAAGAGAGGCCCTCTCTGGTTAACAGAGACTACTCTCTGACTTAGGCAGGCTAGAGTGGGAGAACCTGTGATTAGAATGACTTGAAACAATATGTCATCTATTATTATTATTATTATTATTATTATTATTACACTCTTAGCCACCGTACCGAGCGCACAGCGCCAAAACCGGTGCCTATGGTCACTTAGCCTTTTCTACAAAGTAGATAAGTTCCCGTCCCTGCCACGGGGAGGCAGACCTCTACTTATTCGTCTAGTCCTTCTTATCACTGCGACTTCTTGAGCGAACTCGACAAAGTCTTCGAAATTCCTTGCATTCGTTACCAGCTCTTTACATTCTCCCGGCCAGTTCTCCCCCCTACTTATCAGCTTGAATTCCATATGGATTCTAGCCTCGTCGAGGAGAGGACACCGGAAGAGAACGTGATGCACCGTGTCCCGTTGACCGCATTCACAATTTGGGGAATCTTTCAATCCCAAGTCGAAGAGCTTGGAATTGAACTCCCCGTGACTCGTGAAATATTGTGTAACGGTCTGGGATAGCCGCAGCCATCGCATCGACAGTCTGTGATGCAGATTCGGAAAGAACTCACAATACAATATGTCATCTGCCAAAATTCCTCAACCGGAAGTACTACTTTACTGAATGTGGTTTTTTTTTTTAATTTTCTCAAAAAAGCTTCGACGATTTTCTTCAAAATTAATATATATCAACTACACATACATAAATCTACAACTATTATTTAAAAACATTTCTCTGGGAAAATTCATTTAAGGGAACTTTTTAGGGGTAGCGGAGTGGGATAAGGTTTTCCTCTAAAGTGCTATCATAATTGATTATACAATTCTACCATTCAAACAAAATTAATTAGAAATTAAATAGATGGCCAAAATTCCGAGTCTCAAGAAAATTAGTAAACCGGATGTGCGCTTTTACTGAACAGTTTTTTTTTTTTTCAGTTTTCAACGAATTTCGACGAACTCTGATGAAATTTCATTAAATTTGGTACACTAATGAATAAATTTGTCGATTACAATTTTGAAAACTGGAGTAAGAGAAAGTTGTGTGTGTGAGTGTATCAATCAAACCAGTTTTTTTTTTTCTTCTATAGAGGACTTCTTCAAAATATGTTAGTTAAAACTCAATTTCTTAAATTTGACAAGATCGTAATACTTCTTGTATAAGTGAATGTAAAAATATCAACATTTGGAAATAATTTGTTAATTCAAAAACTTTGGGAATTGTCGTATTCGTTGGCTTGATTTAAATATTTGGTAAATATGTCTGTGATACTTGCTATACAAACGTCAATTTTCCATTACCCTAATGAAATAAACTTTGATGACATATTTGTGATTAATTATGGTAAGTAATGATGAAGAAACTTTTAAAAACATCAAAATGAAAGCGTTAACTTTCACAACATAATTTGTTTTTGTCGGGTTTTACCACATTTTTAATTAATTAACTGATTTTCTTTTTCTTTTTTTTCTTTTTTTTTAAGTAAACTTTATTTTAATACAGTTTTTTTGGGAAGAGAAAGTTGATTTTTTCCTGTTATTGCGAAATAATTCACCACTTTCACACAGAACTTGATCAGTCAGTTGGACCAGTAATTGGGGTTTTCATTAAACTATGTAACTATGTAAACACTCTACTGTCTGTAAAAAACACCTTTCTCCAATAATCGATATTTCTTTTCTTGTCTTCTTACCAAAAAATTCAGAGTATAAGAACATTTCAAAAGAGTTTAATTTGGGTTTATAACCACCACTTTTCTACCAAACAGCAAGAATTGACGTTTCTTTTTACATTCTCTTACTCCTAGTAAGAGGAAGTATTGTAATCGTGTCAAATTTTCGATATCGTGTTTTCACCGGTAATATCCGTTTTGAGATCCCCTGAGTCCAAAAAAGGGTTTTTTAGCAAGTGGTGTGTGTGTGTGTGTGTGTGTATTATGTATGCATGATGTGAACAGCATAGCTCAAAAATAAAAAACCGTAGAAAGTTGAAACTTGATATTCCGTTTAGGTATCACCATGGAATCTAACAGTGTGTTATCTGCCAAAATTCCTATACCGGAAGTACCATTTTACTAGATTTTTTTTTTTTTTTTTTTTTTTTACTTTTTTGGCGATTTTCTCAAAAATGGCTCCGTCGATTTTCTTCAAACTTAGTACATCAACTACACTTACAAAGAGCTACAGCTTTTATTTGAAACATTGCTCCGAGAAAATTCATTTAAGGACCCTTTTGGGAGGAGAGGGGTGGGGTTAGGTTTAATAAAGTGCTATTTCAGTTTATTAAACCATTTTGTCAACTAAATAATGTTAATTAGTGTCTGATCTTGTCAAACAAAGCGGTAAGTGGACTGTATTTGATAGGGTGTAGTTCTTAATGCGGAGAAACAGAGAATACTAATTCAAATAAGCATGAATAATAGAACGCTTACCTTGCAAGATGTGGACACTGGCTTAACAACGCTCCAAGGAAAGGGACCCCAAAAGGAAAAGAGAGTCGACTCCCGCCCTCCCCCCGGCCCCAGATATGAATGTAGATGGTGTCCTCCAGTCTAAAAGGCGAGCCGATTGAAGGCCAAGTAGGCATAAGAATGTTCCTTTGTATAATGTACCGTACTTAAGCGGGGAACATGCGGTGTAACGAGAATAACGGAAAACTGCGTACCCGTGAAAATGCGGTGTAACGAAAGAGGCGAGAAACGGCATGCTCGTATACTTTGCGGTAAACTAACAGAGAGAAAACGAAATGCACTTAACATGCGGGGTAGCACCGTGGAAAATATAGAGTACTTCCGTGCGTGTACGAGCGTATAGTACAACAGTTTTCAAACAGCACTACTACTAGTAGTAGATTCGAGGTGAAACCGGACAATGTGCAATCGGAAGTTATCGTAATTACGACAACGGCCGAAAGTGACATATGTGTTGCAAAAGGTATACATTGGGAGACAAAAAGGCGTCAGGAGATTAAACAATTAGAATTAAATATGTTGTTGAAATTCTGATTTTGAAAACATCGGAAGACCGGAAGTGCGTTTACTTTACCAATTTAAAAAATAATTTTTTTCACTTTTTTGCGATATTCTCAAAAATGGCTCAGACAATTTTCTTGAAACTACGTATGTACACTAAACATACAAAGACCTACAACTTTTATTATAACATATCCCTGGCAAAAATTCATTTAAGGGCACTTTTGGAGGAGGGGTGGGGTTATGTTTTTCTCTTAAGTGCTATTGATTCCTGAGAATGACTGAATTTTGTGTCCTTGAAAACTGTTCAGTATCCGATAAAATGTTTCAATTATCCGATTACAGTTTTTCAGTTTTCGAAGAATTTCATTAAATTTGGTACGCAAACTATAAAATTTGTCTATTACAATTTTTAGAACTGGAGTAAGAGAAAGTTTGTGTGAGTGTTTCACACCAATTTTTTTTATTATTGCTACATGCGAAAATATAAAGATCGAATTAAATTCAATAATTTTCGAAATTCAATAATCACTAAAATGGTTGTTTTGAGGTTTTTTGTAAACATGAAACAAATCTGGTGTAAAACATCTCATACAACTTTCTGTTACTCCAGTTTACAAAATTGTAACTAACAAACTTCATAGTTAGTGTACCACATTTAATGATAATCTTCAAAAACTGAAAACGTAAAAGCGCACTTCCGGTTTACTAATTTTCTTGAAACTCAGAATTTTGGCCAAATATTTATTTCTAATTCATTTTATTTGTATGTTAGAATCGTATAATCAAATATGATAGGACTTTAAAGAAAAACGTAACCCTATCCCTCCCCCAAAAATCCGCCTTAAATGACATTATCAGGAGAAATGTTACAAATAAGAGTTGTAACTCTTTATATGTATATTACACATTTCTACTTTAAAGAAAAACGTTGAAGCCGTTTTCGAGAAAATACCAGAAAACTGAAAAATATATTTTAGGAAAAACGCACTTCCGGTCATTCGATTTTTTCAAAACTCGGAATTGCAACCATATATTTATTTATTTATTATATTTTTATCAACAAACGGCGTAAGCCTTATGGTTGAAGTCATTACATGTGATACATACAGTGATACATAAAATAATAATAGTAAAATAATACATGCTCATTTAACAATTTAATCTTCAAGTAATGCAAAAATGTTTTTTTGAAAAGTCCAGATGCCATTTGAAAACCCACATCACCAGGAATATACTCATTCCATGACCTGCATATTCTACAAATGACGTCAGCGTTGAACAGCGCAGTAGTCTTAACGGCAGGGACCACGAAATGCGAAGTACTGCGCAAGCAGCGAGGTGGTACATGAAAAGGAATGGCAGCAAGTAGCTCCATGCAATCAATTTCGCCATTCAAGAGCTTCTTCAAGAATAAAAGACCAGCATTTCGTCTTCTAGACTCTAAAGAGCATAAATGAGTAGCACCGCTGGGTAACCTTTTCTTAAAAGTCCTGATGAAACGGTTTTGTATAGCTTCCAGTCTGACTATATCCTTCTTGGTGTAAGGACACCAAATCAATGACGCGTACTCAAGAAGGCTTCTAACGTATGCATTGTACACAGTTAGCACCGCTTTGGGATCTCTAAGATCACGAGTGTGCCTTAATACAAAACCCAGTGCTCTCGATGCTTTCCTACAAACATATTCAAACTGTTTTGTGAAAGAGAGGTCATGACTCAGAGTAACTCCTAAATCCTTTCACGTTACGAGTCCTCTCCAATGGTTTGCCATCAATGAGGTACTGATATGATATAAAAGTCTTTTTGCGATAAAAAGAAATGACTTGGCATTTTTTAACATTAGCTCCATGCCATTACTGCAGCACCAGTCAGAAATAATGCGGAGGGTATCTTGAATTATAATGCAGTCCGACTGGGAAGCAACTTTATGGAAGAACTTCAAGTCATCCGCAAATGCAAGTACCTCAACATCCGAGATCCTTAGTAGAAGGTCATTAATAAAAATTAGGAATAGCCACGGTCCAATGTGTGATCCTTGAGGTACACCAGATACAACATCAAACCAACGTGATACCACCTCACCCGGCATTTTCTATCCCGAAGATAATCTTCAAGTTCTAATTAATATTAGTTAATTAGTTCTAATTAATATTATTTAGATGATAGAATTACATAGTAAACTGAAATAGCACTATAGAGGAAAACCTAAACCCCCACCCCTCCCACAAAACTGCCCTTAAATGAATTTTGCGGGAGAAATGTTTCAAATAAAAATTGTAGCTCTTTGTATGTGTACTTCATATGCCAAGTTTCAAAAAAAAAAAAAATCGTCGGAGCAATTTTTGAGAAAATCGCAAAAAAGTAAAAAAAACACAACTAGTAAAGTGGTACTTCCGATTGAGGAATTTTAACAGATGACTCACTGTCGGATCCTATGCTGATACCTAGAGGGATTATCAAGTTTCTAAGATTTTTCGTTTTGAGCTATGCTGTTCACATACATAGACACACACACATACACACACACCATTTACTAAAAACCACTTTTCTGGACTCAGGGACCACAAAACGGATATTTCCTTGATATTGAAAATTTGACACGATTACAATACTTCCTCTTACTAAAGAGTAAGAGAAAGTAAAAATCTGGTGTAAAGCATCTCACAAAACTTTCTCTTAACTGCAGTTTACAAAATTGTAACTGACAAACTTTTAATAGTCAGTATACCGAATTTAATGAAATTTGTCGGAGTTTTTATTGGAGAGAGTCGCAAAAAAAAAACACTATTATATTACAGTATTCAGTAAAAGCGCATTTCCGATCATCCGATATTCTTCAAACTCGAAATTTCCAAAAAATATTTAATTGTAATTAATATTATTTATGTGATAAAATTGTGTAATAAACTGAAATAGCATTTAAAGGAAAACCTGATTCCCCATCTCTTCCCCAAAAGTACCCTTAAATGAATTTTCCCGGAGAAATATTTCAAATAAAAGTTACGTCTCTTTGTACGTATGTGTAGTTGATACATGAAGTTTAAAGAAAATCTATTGTTATTCCAGAATAATGTACGCTTCAACCAGCAAAATAATATAAACAATATTTATAATTGAATTCAATTTTAAATTTTGAAGAACATTAATTTATTAGAATCGTGAAAATTGCAATAAAAAAGAAGTAGTTGATGTACTAAGTTTCAAGGGAAATCGTTAGAACCATTTTTTGAGAAAATCGCAAAAGAAAAAAAATTCAGTAAAGTGGTACTTCCTGTTGAGATATTTTGACAGTTTACCTACTGTCGAATCCCATGGTGATACCTAAACGGAATATTAAATATGAAGTTTCTATGGTTTTTTCGTTTTCGTGCTAGTAACATAAACTTTTCGGACCAGTATTAAACTTTAAAAGGGGGGGACCTCAAAACGTGTATTTCCGGTGAAAACTCGATATCGTAAATTTGACACGATTACAATATTTCCTCTCTTACTAGGAGTAAGAGAGGTAAAAAGCATTAAAGGAAAAAAAAAAACCATAAAGTAACACACAAAAAAATATTATGGTAAAAAAACTGATAAAAATCAAATCAAATAAAGAGTAAATTTACAACAAGAAATAAAAAAAAAAAAAATACTAATTAAAATCAGATATGATTCATAACAAAATGGTAATAAAATAAAACAAAGAAAAAAAAAAATTATTACTTTATGAAAACAGACAAGATGTAACATAAAGATAAGAAGTTCGATTAAAGTGTTATTTGACACTCTTAACAAGGGGCCAGCTTCTAACAAAAAGGAAATTTGAAAAGGAGGGGCGGTGGACGATTTAATAAATAAAAAAAATAAAAATGTGTATTAATTAGTGTAATCTTGGCATTTCACTGGCTTAGTTTCTCACAGTTAACAGCAGTGGCGGCTCCTGACTTGGATACGTGGGGGTTCAACATTTTTTTTTTTTTTTAAATAGTTACATTACCTATCTTATTAGTAGCTTGGCTAGATAGAAATCATGAAGTAAACCAGGAGCCAGGTAAAAACTTGCATCCCTCCCCTACAATTAAATATATTAAATTAACAATAAATCTGTCACTGTGCACCCAGAGAAAAACTGCGAAAAAAAAAGTTGTACCGTTTGAGTTCGAAAATTAAGTGGTTAACTTAACGGAGATTTTTATTATCATCTAAATAAAGTTTGCTTCCGTTCTAAGGAAATGTCAATGAGTTATAGCATTGATTCTTTGCTGGGTCATATATCTTAGTGATGTTTTAAGTACCAATACCAACATCAAATTTTTATAAATATAAAAACAATATATAGAAATCCACACATTGGCACAGGCACATCACATCACAAAAAATCTGGTGTGAAACACTCACACAAGTTCTCAAAATTATAATTGACAAATTTTATAGTTAGTGTACCAAATTGAATGGAACCGTCGAAAACTGAAAAAACGGTTCAGTAAAAACGCACTTCCGGTATTACTATTTTCTTGAAACTCGGAATTTTGGCCATCTATTTATTTCTAATTAATTTTGTTTGGATGTTAGAATTGTATAATCAACTATGATAGTACTTTGGAGAAAAATATAACCACACCCCTTCCCTAAAAGTGCCCTTAAATGAATTTTACCAGACAAATGTTTCAAATAAAAGTTATAAATCTTTGTATGTTTAGTTTATATAAGAAGTTTCAAGAAAATCGTCTGAGCAATTTTTGAGAAAATCTCGAAAAAATGAAAAAATCATTTAGTAAAGTAAAGTAAACGCACTTCCGGTTATCCGATTTTTCAAACTCGGAATTTCAACAACATATTTAATTGTAATTAACACTGTTTAAATGCAGAATTGTCTAATAAACTGAAATAGCACTTTAGCTGAAAACCTAACCCCATCCCCCCGCCCATACTGTCCTTATTTGAATTTTCCCAGAGAAATGTTTTAAATAAAAGTTGTAGCTCTTTGAATATGTAGTTGATATACCAAGATTGAAGAAAATCGTCGAAGCCATTTTTGAGAAAATGGCCAAAAAGTAAAAAAAAAAAACAAACTAGTAAATTGGTGCTTCCGGTTGAAGAATTTTGACAGACAACTTAGGGTCAGATCCCATGGTGATACCTAAACGGAATATCAAATTTCAACTTTCTACGGTTTTTCGTTTTTGAACTATGCTCTACGCACGTACGCACACACACACAATACATTTGCTAGAAAAACATCTTTTTTAACTCCGGGTAAGATCGGGTAAGTTCGTCGTGAGATCGTAAGTAATGTTCATCGCGCAAGAATCCCCCACTCTTATTTTAAAAAGTAATAAGGAATATACACTTTTCTATACTAACACAAAGAAATTTTTTATATATACATTATATATATATAAAATTCTCCAGCGCGATGCCGAACTGTGAACCCCCTGCTTCCTACACTTTATACATCTCCTGATATGTGTATGCATTATACCTACAATCGTACAAAAATGCACAATACATTAAACAACACATTAGAGTGAGCTCCTATATTGATATACGTTCCTATTCTTTTATTTCTGATTCTCCTCGGATTTGACAAACAAATTATTTTTTTCACATCATTCATTCATATTTTTACATGGATTTGATTGAAATTTGATATCAGGCAATATATACTATTTTTACTGTGACTAAGGTTTGAAACTAATATAAATAAAAATGAAAATATTTTTTGAAATTGAAATATGTAATAAAAATAAGAGAAAGTAATAAACATATGATGATAATTTGTTACTTTTTATTTTTTTCAAATAGCTGGGGGGTTCAGTCGCGCAATCGCGAATACCAGTAGCCGCCACTGGTTAACAGTGTAAGATGATAATCCCGGTCGTAAACAAGTATCAAGGTTTTTACATTGCTAACTTGAGATATGATGTTTAAATTTTATTATGATGGAAAATAAAGATTCATACAAATATGCGGAACCAAAATACAAGATTTGATTATGTAGGACCCATTTTTTTTCAAAAGAGTACACTTTTTTTTGGTAGACTAAATTCCAAAGTCCTC
Source organism: Triatoma infestans (assembly GCA_011037195.1). Classification (NCBI taxonomy): domain Eukaryota; kingdom Metazoa; phylum Arthropoda; class Insecta; order Hemiptera; family Reduviidae; genus Triatoma; species Triatoma infestans. Next base: position 32,599 of record JAAEAF010000303.1, read on the forward strand.
ACGCGTTGGTCTAGTGGCTAGCGTACTCGCCTTTCGTGCGAGAATTCAGGGATCGATTCCCGTGAAGGCAAAGTCGGTGTTGACCCAGCATCGTGATGAAAAGTGGGAAGCTACAGTTAGTAGCGCCCTAGGTAGCGAAGGTCGGAACTAAACGGCGTGGGAACTGTGCAGTGTGCTTACCACAATCCCCCCCCCCCTATTCCAGGTTTTTTTTTTTAAATTCCAAAAGTTTACCTCTGAAACCGTGAGATTTTAATATGATGCCATTTTGAAAATTCAAAATCACTTAAAATCAATTTTTGATAATTTTTTTTTTTAAGAAGTTACGCTATGGATTCAGCAATTTTAGTAATGAACATGGCGTAAAACTATTAAATTTCATTTTACATTATGTATTATCATAAGTAATTTTACATACCTATTAAAACATTTTTATGTGTTTGAGTAAATACCGAAGATAGATCGCTTCTCATTTCTTCGTTTTTTTCAACAATTTGTAGCGAGCAAATGCAGACAGCTCTACGTCATTCATGCGTAGATTGGGAATCCCTGCTTTAAAAGATTAAGCATTTAGCTAAGCTTGTAAATATGCTTAATCTTGTTAAAAATTCTGATACGTGAATGTAATAATAAGGTTGATAATATTTAATTGTCACACCTTTCTCCTCATCACCAAGTTTGGAGTAAGTGTAATATCGACACCAATATTAAATAGTATTAAAAAAATATTATTTTTTTTTTTTTTTTATCATGAACTAAATTAAGTTTGTCTAAAAAAAAAGCAATGTAAAGCCTTATTTTTATTCAGACGGACTTAACGTTGAACTAACAAATTAGTTATCGTGGACGGCAGGCAGAGGCGAAAGCACATACTTTACAATTATCTTCTTTTTTTTAAACTATATTAATTTAGCAGTTATACGTGGGACTCGAACTAGGGACCTCCCATTTTTGTTTTTTTTTTTTTTTGCTCATAACCAAGTATACTAAACCCACCTCTAAATTAAAATTCAAAGAAGTTAACAAAAATGAAAGGTCCTGATGCTTACTTTGCATCTCGATAGCTGGGAATTTTTTTGATTCTTTTCAATTGGATGGGTACTACTTTGGAAGACGCATTACAACGTGTATATAACAGAGAAGAGTGAGATATTAGTTAAAACATTTAAAAACAAAAAATCTGTTTTCAAAAAAAAAAAAACGGTTAAAAGAGATTATAAGAAACAACATTGGTCTGTATAGATACATACTTAGGGAAAGATTATTGTCGATAAATATTATGCAAATTAGGCGAGCTACTAAAGTTAAATGATTAAGTAACTTACCTAGACTTTCATAAAGACCTGCTAAAATCCATCGTTAAGTAAAACAGATTTGTTAACTTAACTAAGCTTACAATTCAACTTTGTTTCATGAAACTTGTATTAACTAGACAGGCTATCTAAAATTTTAATAAATTTCTTAGTACCCAAAGCCTTGCAAATTAAAATCATAATCAGCAATATTACAACCGGCAAAACTCGGTCTTCATTTGTTATATATATATGCCTCAGTTTGCACCCATTTCATTAATTATGTCACTGGTGAGATAGCTAATTTATTACCCTACCCTATGGCGCAACAGCCCATGAAGGGCAAAGGCTTGCCAGGCGGCGATTTGAATAGGTGAGCGTGTGGTAAGCATGCTGCAGTTCCCACGCCATTTAGTTCCGGCCTTCGCTACTTAGGGCGCTACTAGCTGTAGTTTCCCACTTTTTATCACGATGCTGGGGCAATACCGACTTTGCTCTAACGGGAATCGATCCCTGAATTCTCGTACGAGGCGAGTGCGCTAGCCAATAGACCAACGCGTGAGACCAGCTAATTTATTAAATTTAGATAAACATTTTTTCCAAAAGTTCTCATAGTAGAGTGTCAGTACACCGTAAACAATTTTTTTTTCGCTGAATATTAATCTCATTAGTTGTAAGTTAGAAGTACTAATCATAATGTGAATTTTAATATTGATATTTGATTTAATTTTATTGGCAAATAAAGCAGATTTACACAAACTCTTCTCCCCACTGAATTCAGTTCATAAAATCATAAAATTGCACAAACAATAGATTTCTTATATTGTTAATACTAATAATGATATGATACCAAGGAACGTATTGCACTGTGTCCTACACGGTCTATTGTGCTATGCCGCTCGGGTGCCGTAACCTCTATTAAATAAGAAGCACTTTATCAACATTTCTATAATAATAGATTTAGATTATGGCATAAAAAAATTTCTTTCTTGCTCCATTAATATTTTATATTGCTAGTGCTCATTGTGGGTGGCCTACGAAAATCTGTGAATGGTTTATGAAAAGATATTGATCTTACCGTTTATAAAAAAAAAAATATATATATATATTATATATATATCTGGTCAGGATGGAAAAAGGTGGGGTTATTGAGAAGGAAAGAGATGATGTCAGAAGACGACACCAGTTTAACTGACTAACACCGACCTCTTTACCCTCCCAGTAATTGCACAGTTATTCTTCATTCATCCCTTTCAACGGATGCTTGTTCGTTTTTTTTTTTTCTTAACTTTTGCCTCCTGTAGGCCATTCTTTTCTCATTTGGCGGAAGATTATGATAAATTATCAAATAGGTAAAAAATTATTTTTTTGTTTTATAATTTTAAAATTATTACTTACTTATCCTCTGCAGAATTCATTATAATATTTCTTTTTAAAGTATAATATACTTTTTTGTACAACAGTTAGAATATTGTGACAATTATTCCACTAAAATCATTGGCTAAAGTTGTAGTTTTTTTTAATTTCTAGAGATTAAAAAATACATTATTTTGACCTGGTGGTGCCATCAAATTTAATATTTGGATGAAATTGCTAAAATATAAGAATAATAATAATAATATTGGAGTAAAGTTGAAGTCTTAAATTAAACATTTTAATATCAATTCAACAATAAATTAATTATCAGAAAACATAATATAATTTCGTTTAACTTTGATGTTCTAAAAACTTTTCTGAAGGTCACCTTCCCTTTTTCAATGGACAATATTCAAGTAGTGGTTAGTATAAATGAATAATAGGTTTTATACTTTTTTTTTAAATAGATTTAAATATTGTAGACAAAATATAATATTTGTCGCAAACGTAATGTATTTTACGATTCTCATTCACTTAGCAGCTCACTTGCGCTTGTGTTGGCAAAACTGAACTCGAAATTGCGTTTTTTCCCCTCTTGTCAAGTAAATACCTAATTTCATATGTTGCAAAAAAAGTACAGGAATAATTTGAGTAAAAGAGCATGTAGGCATTGAATATAATGAGATGACTTGACCTTTATTCTGCAAGGGAAGATGCAACAACTCCATTCATGCAGCCGTCTGCATGGAAACGGGGTCCGTCTCTCCAAGAAGAGCTCAGAGCTGACGAGGAAATCAAGAACTTGTTGTTCTAAAGAATTTCGCGAGACTGAGGCAGGCCAAGACTCTTTTGGCCAGTTACAATTGAAAAGAGACATTCATCATTCTGCGCAAAAAAGAATACATATTCTAATTTGTGTCTTCACAAGACAAGAGTACTTGTTGCAACAAGAAAAAGTGGACTAACAAACGACGTGCCATGATAGCATTAGATAAGTAAATAATGAAGATTATTATGAATAAAAGAATTCATTATCCATTGTTAGAACTATGTGGGCATTTGTTGTAAAGATTACAAAATGAAAACGTTCAGCTCCCTGCGTATTCCCAGCTGAAGACTCTATCTAATTCTATTCCTCCAGAAATTTCTGGGGAGTATAGATCCGAATTCTGGTTTACCCAGGCTTTTAAATCTTCTCTGTATGATAGATTTGCGATCGATCAGGTGGTAACGTATAGGAGTCCCCTCCATCTTCTCACAGATTCTGCAGACACCATCGTATTTTAGGCCCATCTTCTAGTTTCGTGAAGAATACATATTCTTCTTCTTTTAGAATATATATTTCTTTTGGCTCAGAATGATGAACGCCTCTTATCTTTTCCAATTGCAACTACTGGCCTGCCTCAGGCGCAGGAGGTTCACCAGAATCTTCTCGGTTTCCTCCTCAGCTATCTGAGGTTTAGCGATCTTCTTGGAGAGAGAGAAGATCGTTAACCCACAAAAGACGACTCTTTGAAGGGCGTTGCTGCACCTTTCATTGCAGAATGAAAGTCATGTCATCTCATTACTTTCAACGACATGCTCTTTTACCCAAATTATTTCAGTTTGACCTGCCATTCCCAAATCATTTTCTCAGTAATTTAATCTCCCTGAAGGATAGGATCACAATCTTCTGATTCCGACAATTCCTTTTGAAATGAACTGGACACATCTGTGATTGCGTGAATTACTATTTGAAGATGGTAAGAAACTTGCCCTTTGGCTCCGAATTCATTCCAGCCTCAGACCTTAATCCATGCGATACTACCTAACAGATTGTTTTTTAAAACCATGCAGAGCGGATTCGGGCAAAATGTTTATAAGCTGTATTTCCTTCCATCACATCTCTGGAGGTGTTGAAAAAAAAATGTGCCCTGCAGATTCCCTGAGCCGATGCACTTTTCCCTTCTAATCCCTTCCCTCACTATACTGAGAATGTCCTCCTTTGCCATTTTGAATTAACTCTTTAATAAACAATTTTCTTTTAACTTTCAACATACCCAGTAAGCAAAGTAAATTCTTAAACAATTTAATAAATTGTTAAATCGATTTGATCAAAATAATAATTTCTTTTAGAGTCAAATATTACAAAGGTTTTAGAGGGTTACTACAAAGGTTTTTTGCGTGAAAACTATACTAAGCTTTGAAGTCAAATAATAAATCCTATTATCGGTTTTTATATAATTTATATCAATTATGTAATCAATGGTGAAACTGGATCCATATGCGACCATTCGAGAATTACCTACTATAGTAGGAGCTTCAAATGCCTCGGTGAGCTGTGATCTCAGAAAAATGGTGTTTGAAATTCAGATACCCACGAATTAGAGTGCCATATCAAACAGTGTGCTGAAATATGCAAACATATGCTCCAAAATCCAAAACATGTCCGGTTTTGGAAAACAATCATTGAAAAATCCAAAAAGCGTAAAAACTAGGTAGACCACAAGGCGAAATAGTTTAATAAAAGGTTAGCCAAGATCAGTTCCGAGGAAGAAGTCATGCTTTGCATTTGGTGGAACTTTAAAGGTTTTTGCATTTTGAGGCTTGTTCCTAAAGGCAAAGCTGTCTGAACTTTATAGTACACAGAAATGCAGCGTTTATGAAGTCTTAAATCTTAATTCAGCGATTCAAGTCATTCTGCAACATGTTGACGCTCCCGCCCATCTTTCGCGTTTGATTCACACAAAATTGGACGAGCTGGAGAGAGTAAGTGTTTTGAGCTACCCTGCCATCCTACTAAAGCTCCGATTAGATTAGATTCTATGGGGGGGGGTTGTCTGTCCAGCTACATCTCCGCAACCGCTATGGTCTATTGTGGACCCTACGTTGGAGTCCTGTCTCCGGTTCTGTCCCTTATCTAAACTTTGGAGTCCGAGGAGGCTCCTAGGTGGTCAGTTAAGAGCACCGCTAATCAAAGCGCTCTTTCGAGTCCAGTCTGCTTTATTAGACAATAATCCCGAGACAGGCCCTTGGGTGAGGCTTGCAGGCGTCAGCTTCTCCTCTCCAAAGAGACGAAACCTCAGCCATACAAGCCCCTCGCACTGACACAGAACGTGCAGTGTTGTTTCCTCTTCTTCCTGACAAAACCGACACAGGCTATCAAATCTCCATCTGATTATAGTCTATTCCGGACCATGGCTTATTTTCTCAAAAGACGGCACTTTGAAAATTATGAAGCAGGGAGATTAGGTGGCAAGGAGTTGTTCCTTTCGAAACCAAACTATGGTATCGTCACCAAATTGAAATGCTTATAGAAAGATGATTAAAAATTGGAGAAAATGAAGGTTTAAATTTCGAAGATTTTATGCACAACATTTTTTATAATAACTTAGAATTTTTGTATCTTTTTAGAAGTTTTAAAGACATCACTTTCAGAAATATTATAGAAATCAAATATAAATTATTAGCTAAAAAAAAAAAAAAACGAGATATATTTTAATATTACGCACTTGTAATCTAATATTTCTTCCAATATAATTGGAAGTGACGTCTATAATTTATGTATCATTTAAATAAAAAATATCTGACTCTGTTTTTTTTTTTTCTTTTTTTTTTTTTTAATATATTTTATATATTTACTTATAATTTATGTAATGAAAAACTTACAAACAGCGAATTGTGCTGACATCATGATGGATGATATGATTTGTTTGGGATTCTGGAGAGGTAGAATGGACGACTTAATCCCTTGTGGAGGTACTTAGATCTGACGACAACCTAAGTAGTTTTTTTATTTCATATTCTTCTGACGGTTTTCCTCAAGGATTGTTTGATAAATGCTGTGTTAGTAATAACTTATACACATTTTGGTTTATATATTATTATTTTGTAATGATTGAGGAAT